>OZ010593.1:8324898-8512398 GCA_963932145.1 Acanthosepion lycidas | reverse complement strand
AATTTTAAATAATTATTTATCAGTTCAACAAAGTAATTCTTACATATTAAGTGTTTGGGTTTTTTTTTGGGGGGGGTTCCTGATTTGTTTTTTATTGTTCACATTTTTGAGATAAATATGTAAGCTGTGTTTGGATATGTGAACCTTTATATAATGCTACAAAACTGGTTAAGATTTAAGAATATTTCATATTATAAATTAAAAATTTATATTCCTCATTTTTCTCTAACTCCGGACTGAGGAGAGGAAAATTGATTTGACAGAAGTATTTCCTATTTACCCGGCTTTCTGATTCTACCACAAAGTTAATGAATAACTAGTTCAGATAATGAATCAGTTTTGTGGTTCAGGTAATGACTCAAAGGATAGTTCGGTTCACATAATGGCTCAAAGATGTACTAATTTAATCAATTGACTTAAAGTCGGCTTAGCATAATTCTCAAGCCTGAAATTAGAACAGGTTCCAATTTCTATTATAGGTTTAGTTTTATTGTATAATAAAATATTTGCATGGCACAATATTCATCTAAGAAGTATGAACTCTTTGCCGAAGATCTCCTGGCCCAAGTAAGTGTTTCATCCGTGGCAGGTGTTGGCACGCCCGCCAACTGAGCAATACCACGGAATACAACCATTCCAAAAGGAATATCCTCTGTCATATAACGATAATGGAAGCCGGGCACAAACTTGCCATCGGACGTTTCCTTCATGGGATGAACCAGTCCATCGTAAGCCGTACAGGTCTTCATTGCCATCCGGAGGTTACTCATATCCTTGATACTTACTTTGTAGTTGAGTTTATACCAATCAAACAAATGGATGACGTCCTTCATGTCCATTTCAGGATACTTCTGTTGGATAGCCTGAGCTGTGTTGACCAATTCAGTACTGACCTTATCGAGAAGGTCGACAGAGAACTCGTTCAAGCCTTGATAGAATAAAGGCTTTTCAGCTACTGGCTGACCGTCCCAATCTTTCCAGGTTCCATACATCATTGGTGGATGCACAACAGAATCGGCCAAAAGGTTGATAGACAAATAATTTGCAGCCAATGTTAGTTTCGGTTCTTTTCCAATGATATACTGGATGGTTGGTAAAATTGGAAACAAACTTTTGCAGCCTCGCATGATGATAGCGCAAGCCAGAGTATCTTTTGGTCCTAGGACTTACACCTCACGACCGAAAGTTCCGATCCGACAAGCCCAAGGAAGTGATTCGAAAGAAACAATAGCGCAGGTTCGACCTCCAATCCCAAGCAAATCGCAACACTGAAACTGAAAACCGGGTTGACTCGGCAGACCCACAATCACTTTGTTTGGCTCAAGGTATGGCGCAATGGCTCTAAAGTAACCCTCGTGCGCGAATGCGGGCACAGTGAAAAAGATGAGATTGCATCCAGGTACGGCCCGCGATGCATCGTTGGTGATCATATTAGGATGAGAGGTGATGATATTGTTGGTTCCATCCTTTTCCCGGAAATTAACCACAAATGGTTGTCACCCAAAGTGATCGTTCTGCCTCGTCAGTGAACAATGACAAAACGTTAACGAGATGAGGCGAGACCCGTAAGAACATGGGCACCATTTCCACCTCCGCAGACCAGTAACTTGATCAGCACGGGAGGCTTCTCCTGGTGAGGGGCCATTTTCGGTCACCTGTAAAAGAAAAGATAGCAATAGAAGACACATATTTTTGAGATGCGCTGTCATCATTTAAAAAATTTATTTTGAATATAGATAATGTTAATCTGTCTATATTTCTGAGATGAGGTATTATGTACATTATTTACATTATTCGGAAATAAAGGGCTCAGTTCGAAATTCCAACCACCTGAAGAAGGCTGGAACGTACAACAGTCGAAACGTTGTGATAAATATGGCGACAAAGATGAGGACAATAGTCCGAATAATGTAAATAATGTACATAATGTTAATTGTTGCTCATATATTTGGACCATAGTATCCCAAACATCTTTCTGTAGAAGCATATTTCTCTTTACTTCAATTCTTTTTCTTCATCTTTGAGGAGATTATCTAGATTTCACTGCCATACAGAAGGACAGATATCATATAACAGTTCAGCATTTTTATTTGTTTCTAACGAAGTTTATCTGTTTCTTAATAATCTGCTTAGCTTTTGGGTGCATCTTTGACAATTGCAATGCACCTTCGGATTTCAGTGTTGCACTTTACGTCCTCTGCTAAAAGACTTCCAAGATATTGACATTTTTCACAAAAACTATATACTGTAATTTCTAATCTGGATTTTGTGCTAACATTGATTTCTTAAAGAATCTTGACAAATGGCCAGTTGATTCTATCGCTTCAGGAAATACCCGACTCCTTATTAGTCCCAAAATGCATGCCGCTGCCATATCTGGGATGGAGCGACTCAATCTTTACTTTCTCGCCTTAAAAGAGTTCAAAACTTTATGGGGAAAAATATTCTCCACCCTGCAGCATCCTTCCTCACAGATGCAACGTCACAAGCCTATCGCTGCTCTATTGCTATTTCCATGGCAAATCTTCAAATGAGCGCTCTATTTCCACCATTTCAGATCTTTAGTGCTAGGCACGCCTTGCTACGTCCAAGGAGTCGAATCATCCTCATTTCCTCCATATTCCACTCTGCCTTTTTTTACCAAGAACTGCTACTTTGTGGATGAGACACCCGCGTGGGTGGTTACCTAATTCCTACAATCCTTTAAAGGGTCAGTTATTATCTATCCTCCTGATCTTCATAACCTTCACCCTCGACCACCTCTTCTTTCACTCATCTTACAGCTCATTCAACATAACAGTAACCCTCCATTTGAACGTAGTGGTGAAATGGATATCGACTCGAAATAAAATATCGGAGATCTGAGTTCGAATTCCAGTCGAGTTCATTACATTGACTTACGCGCAAATATCCTTGAGAAATGTATGAAGCCATCTATCTCTTTTCCTATAGCTACGAGTCGAATAGCAGGACACACTGGTTTATATAGCTTTGGTTGGCAACCCACTGCGGGACAGTCCTCTGTCTAGTCAGCCATGTTCGCCCAAGCGTGTATATTGTACGGCACATAACTGACTGATTCTATTTTGAGTAGCACTCGAGCTTTGTATTCGGTAAACTTTAGACATATATATCCGCTGTCTTTTATCTGCATAAATGTCCATTATCATAAATGCTTCTTCGGTTATGTTTTCGTCACTTTATGTAAAATAACTGCACCCCCCACACACACACCATCTACTATAAACAAATTATTTTTATGCCAAAAGCGAAATCTCACTAGAACAGGTACCATGAAAATATTTATAGAAAAGCACAGTGATGCTATATTTCGACGGTAGGCAAGTGACTGAAGTCGAGATGCCAGAACAGGTCAAATAATATTGCAGATTCTTCTTTGGATTTTATCAAAGATCTCTAGATACATAGCAGAAGCAACAGATCAAACCAGACGTGACAGCAATATCCAATACATAGACGAATGATAGACATATAAAACGTGGAAGATAGATTCTGGCAAGAAAAAATGTCTAACATGACACAGTAGACCAATTTTCCTAGCAGCAAATTTAGCTGTGGAGAGTCATTATGTCGTAGAACGAGATAATGACTCTCCACAGCGTTCTTTTCTCTATTCTCTGTGAAATGCTATGGCTTCTTGCCAGATATAGTGGAGTGACTCGCTCGTCTCCTACAATGGTTGCCACCCAAGTACTTACAGTCTTATCGCCATGAAAAACATCGTATATCAGTTGTACGAAATCCCTGTGAATAAAGGAAGAAAACACTATAAAAGATTCATTGCATAATTTAGAATAAGCTCTTTCAGATTCCTTGTTTTAACAAAACATTAACCTTATATTGAATAAATCATTTGACGTCATAAACGAGAAATACAACCTTAAACAAAGGCTCCAAAGCTATCAAAGTGTAGTATCTGTGCTTTGTGATCATCCGGGCTGGCTTCTGTCGAACTCTCTAATGCAGGGAGGAACTCGGAGGAAGCTTTGCCGAAGGGCAAGGTTTCCTTCGGGGAGGTAGACAGGACCTGAACCCGTCCAGGCGGGTTCAAAGGTCATATTTTTGGCCGAGCCTACGGGCTCGCGGGCTACCCACATTAAACCGGCCTTGTGCCACATTTAATCCTCGTGGGTGGATTAATAAATACTAAGCTACCAATTTATATTACATTCTATGTAACTTGATATTTTCTTAAAGCGTTCACTATAGAAAAAACATTAAGCATGGTGGGTATTGACATTAAAATTCGTTTGAATTTTCAAGGCTCTCTTCAGAAACCGCTATTTAAATGTACGAGTAGATTAATGTCTAATAGCGCACAAAATAGAAAGCGATTGTATTCATTTCTCACAAACTCACTTGGGAAAGGCATGAGAGCATCTTTTGTCTCCTTTACCAACGCCGCCAAGCTATGGGTTAAATAGTATAATATCACTAATTTCTATACCCTTGGTTATCAGCCTGTACGGGAGAAAGACAACTCTGAATTGAAAATTGCGAAGAAGGAAAATGGAAACCAACCCGTTAGTTTTCTGAACAATCATCACAATATGCAGTTTATGAACGTTAAAGGAAAGAGAAGCTGTGGAGAACTATGTTCACCTATCACCTGAAAAGTGATAACACTTAAAGAGGAGGAGAAAACAATGACTTTGCAGTGGTAGTTCTATAGGTTTGTTTTGATCTTTATTTCAAAGCGTGTTTTCTTCGCATTGAATTGTAAAGGAGGAAGTTCACACAGGCAACGTTTTCGCACGGTCTACTCCCACGTGGAGGCTTTCATGAAAGTTAGAATTTTAACCTCTTATCTATCCACCTTCTTACAATGCTTGCCAATCCTCTATATTAACATAATCTTCACTTCTTACTCTTTCATTCACATCACACACATATTTCAGTAATCCTGTAATTTGAGTGGCTCTTGAGGCTTGTATTGGGTGAACACTTGTAAAAAAAAATGAATCAAAATGACTAATCAGCACCTGGGATAAACTGATTTCTGATTCAGAATGAATAAAGTGGTTTTATGACAAGGCGATTATCCTATTATGTTCTTAATCTGGTGATTCTGTTTTTAATCTCATGATTCTATCATGTAGTTAATTTGAAAATATCAAATGGAGAATTAATGACCGTCAAAGCGATTAATAAATCTTAGAATTTACTGTATTGCATCAGAATTCTTATAATCTATTAGAGTTATTTGACAGCAGGAAGTCAACGTATTTCTCTGCGACTGATACCATATAACCCAGCTCAGTCTGCCATATGGCAATGTTAACACGGCATCGCTGGGCGTATGAGTTCCATGATGGAGACACCGGTCAAGGTGGAAGATGCCGAGATGACCTACAATGGCTACCTGTTCATGACCAAGGCATGCAAGCAAGAGGGTAGAATTCGGTAGTTCTCATTAATATATTCTTCCTTTGCCAATTGATACCCGGTTATTCCTATTATTCTCCTCTCTGTGCCAACTCACACATGTATAAATAAATCTCTGAGACAATATCCAAAAACTAACCCTAGCGAATTTGTTAATTTTTAATTCTCTCAAGTTTATTGCAATTCAATTTAATTTAATATTTTTTTCTCTTTTTTTTTTTTTTTTTGACTTTATTGGGGTGAAACTTCAATCTCTATCAACCGATTTTTGTTTGGCACGTTTTGTTCTGCAGAAGGATGTTGAGAATATCATTGACAGAGCACTTTAAGCAACGAATAAATCATAAGAAATATGAAAGTAAATTGAACATTTATAGTCAGAATCGGAAAGCGACAGTTGAAGTTTCTTGGACACTTAACGAGGACGAAAGGCCTGAAGAATTTGAAACGCACAGGTTATATCGAAGGCAAAAGGGAGAGGGGACAGAGACTCGCCTAATTGATCAGCTTGTATGAATGGATGACGGGATGGGGAGTGACAGCGATGGCAAAAATAAAGAAGTTTTTAAGATCTACAATGGATAGGAAGATATGGAGAGACATGGTCGCACACGTCCTGAAGGAACACGGCACATAGAAGAAGAAGCAATAAACTGATTTCATCTTGATGAAGTTCCCCGTCAAAGAAAAAGCGAAATGATAAAATCGTCGTCGTTCACATTCGACATCATGAAGTAGTTCATTTTGAACTCTCTAATACTTTTCATGGTTGCATAATATGCGCGTCACCAGAGCTGCATTCGGTTTTGAATTTAAACCTGTTCTCACGAAGAAGAGCAACTCTGTATTCAAAACTACATGATCTAGCCCTGACGACGCGTATATTGGTTGCCAAAACCGTTTGCCTTGATTTTAACCTATGGATTGTAAGGAAATAGATGAATTCATTACATCCCCAAGATTAAAAAGATGTGAATGCAACAAACTCGATCCTCCGATCTTTCCTTCCGAGCCGCTAAATATTACATTGCCTGCACAGCCTAATATTAAAATGAATCTAAGTAAAATAATGGAAGCTCCTCGTATTGTATCGTCCTTTACAACTTCATCACACTAAAGTGAGGTTTACGTAGATGCGACTACACATGCGCACAAACGACAGGAAATGTTGACAATTTTAAATTAATTTTTTTTTTTTTTTAGTGGTGGGGAGTATATAACCTAGCTGCCAAAACTTAAAATTTTTAAATTTCTCAGCGTCCCCTCTCCTTCATGTGCGTGTGTAGCCGCATCAACGTAAGCATTACTTACGATAGTCCGATAAACTCCTAAAGGTCGAAATGCGTCACGCGAAAACTTTTTCCACCCTTTAATAGATTTTCCTAAAACTGGTCGTGATATATTAGGTTGGTGCAAAAATAATGACGTAATAATGTCGTTTTTTGACGTTAGGAAAATACGTCAAAAACGACATTATTACATCACTATTTTTGCACCAACCTAATATAAAAATGTATACTTTTAGCAGATACCCATATTTGAGTAGACGCTCTCTTTATTTATCAAACAGCATATTTATTTATTTTCGTCTTCCGGCCTGAATAGTAAAGATGTCTTATTAAAGAAAATATGCTACTTCCGATAAGATTCGCACCTGCGCTCATCAAGAAGAAAAAACCGTCGATATCCAACGCACTTTAGACCAACTCGGCCACTAAAGCCGAATCACGACTGTTTCTCTTGCAGGGGGAGGGGGCGCAATTTAATTCCTGCCGGAGGGATCATCTTTACTTTAATAAGATTTCTCGAATATTCACGCCGGTAAACCAAAATAAATAAATATAATGTTTAATAAATAAACGGGGCGTCTACTTAAATATGGATATCCAATGACAATAAAGTTTAAGTGATAAAATAAAATTGTATTTCTCGTATTCATCAAAATGAAAATTAAATGCCAGCTGTCAAAATGATTCTAAAAAATGCTTACCTTTCGTTTTTGGATGATAATGTCAAAAGCTCTCATCGTTAGTAACACACGAGAGAAGATTGATGGTCACAATGGCGGATTGTTAGTTTCTGATGCTCAAAAGCTAAGAGAAAAAAAAAAGAAACACACAAGGGGAGGCGCATACAAGAGGAAATACAAATTATATTTTCATAATATTAAAAAGATCATCTGGAGAAATGGTAAATTCACAAAACAAAGGAAAAGCATGTTAGCCAATGCAAAATGTGTTAACAGATAAAAATACAGAACACACATTTTTATAAGCGGAATAAAAACAAATACGAAGACATGTTTGCATTTTATCATTGTCTTTATTTAACCAAAAGTAAACTTATGACATAGATAGTTTCTGTAGACGAGATGAAAATCTAATTTGTTGGAAAATTTCAATTTAGAAATGGCGGGAATTTTGATCATCGCTATTTTACGTCTGGATTTATCTTTGCCTCTCGAAATTATTAACCCGGATGGTTGTTAGCCATCAAACGTAGTAAAAAAAAAGAGAGAAAAAAAAGGACTCGTGAAAGTAAGCTAAACGTCTGTTGTCTGCCTTTCCTCTTTATTTTTCTTTGTTTATTGACTTCTGAAAATCCGTTCGTTTGGTTATGCCTAGCATTTTAAATGCTATCATAAACTGATCTTTTTGCCTGGCGAACAAATTTTTCGGATTGTGGAGTGATATGTCGATTCTAATATTTGGCATTCGTTATGAAAATTTACTCAGTAAAATTAACTTATTTATTTGTAATATAAATTCAAACTGTTCAGAATTAAATATGTTCATGTTTAATATAAAAATGTTATATGATCTTTAGACTAAGGATAAATTTATTGGGTTGGCTAAAAAATTCGTTCGCTAATTAAGTAGAAAATTTACTTAACAATTTTTTGGCCATCCATATAATATATATATATATATATATATATATATATATATATATATATATATATATATATTTGTGTGTGTGTGTGTGTGTATGTAAAATAATGAGACTATAACGAATTAATAGCAGTAAGTTTTCTCGCACTTTTAACTTGTGGAACTCCCTTCCAGACCTATGCGTTCCAGGTAACTTTAATCTGCAAAATTTTGAAGGCAATGCCAAACGCTATCTACTGTCCACCTGATTGGTCTTCGTTTGTTCTCGTTCCTCAGCAATGTTCTTGTTTCTATCTCTTCCACGCACAGTAACTTCTTGTGCCTCAGTGGCTTTACTGCCTTGTTTGGGGTGAACACGATTTTAAAAAAATACAATAATTCTTTAAGGGAAACCACAAATGCTAACTCAACCTTTGAGAAAATGCTGTCTTTACCAATCCGCTCCTCTATTTTGGGGAACGATAGGTATTGATGGGTGGAAGGTAGAAAGCTATAATTAATACCGGAATTTTATAAAACTAAAGGTCTTTTTAGTTTTGATTAAGATAAACCTATAATTAATACGTTTTCTTTTTCTTCTCTTTCTTTTTTATTTTATTTTCCTTTTTTAAACCTATAATTGATACGTTTTCTTTTCTTCGTGAAAGTGAGTGAGGGCTAAAGTAACGTAGCCTAAATGTGAGTAGAGTACGAACGAATTGCTAGCGAAACAAACCGTCCGAGCATCGGCGCTGGAAGGACGAGGTGCAACAGCGTGCTCAATATGCAAATTTTCTGGCTTAGCAAGGAAAAAAAAGACGAAACGATAAAGAGTTAATATCTTTTATAATCCTTACATTGGATAACAAAGGATAATCTTAATGGTGTCTACTGTTCAGAAAAGGATTACCAACTCGTTCCCTTGGCTAGTAGTAGCTCAATCCTCCCTATTTGTTTCTTTCTTGTGGTTCAGTGTCACAATCGAAATGATTTTACCCAACATGATTATCAAAAAGAAATTATGGAAATAAGGCATATAACATATTCAGAAAACGTACTATACTATAATATTGATATTAATTTAAAAGAGGTCAATACAATGATATAGAATATAATAAAATTAAAATATTGATCATCAATGTAAAAGTTTTTAAAAAAGAGTTTTTTTCGATTTAGACTGCAACATTATTTGCAGACTTCGGTCTTCATATTTCTAGAAAACAAGGGATAAATGTTTGGTTAATGATATAAAATACTCCTTAGTTCATATCTGTCAAGGGATTGTATTTAGTCCCATCGTCCAGCGTATGTGATCTTTGCATGCTTGAATAAAAAATAATAATAAACGGAAAGTTGGATAAAACCTACTGAAGATCGACCAAATCGCGAATGCATTTGAAATTATATCTTTGGGGCGCTCTGGTGATGTTCATATCTTTACCATTCAGTTCTCCGTCCACTAGAAATTCTTTACCCATTATTTTCTGGCACCAATAAATCGTTTCGTCCATGGCTGGCGTTTTGACCCCAGCCAACTGGGCTATTCCACGAAACACTATGAAACCGAACGGCATGTCTTCGGCCATGTAACGGTATTTGAAGTCAGGCACGAATTTGCCATCATCTGTTTCCTTCATTGGATGAACAAGGCCATCATAAGCCTTATTCGATTTCATGCAAGACAGTAGGGTACTATGATCACTGATACTATCTTTATAATTCAGTTTATACCAATCATGTAAATGAATAACGTCCTTCATATCAAATACTGGACATTCCTTCTCGATAGCCTTGGCAGTTTCCATCAATTCGTAACTTACTTTGGACAATAAATCGGCACAAAATTCATTCAGTCCCTGATAGAAAAGCGGTTTCTCAGCCATTGGTTTGTTATCCCAATCTTTCCATGTCCCGTACATAATAGGAGGGTGGACATTTGCATCTGCAAGAAGGTTTATGGCCAGATAATTGTTAGCTTGTGTCAAATTTGGTTCGGGACCCAAGAGATATTGAATCGTAGGGAGGATTTCAAATTGAGGCTTACATTTTCTCATGATAATAGCTGCAGACAATGTGTCCTTAGCTCCGAGGACCTTCACTTCTCGAGCAAATGTCATAATACGACAGGCCCATGGTAAAGACTCGAATGATACGATGGCGCATTTTTTGCCTCGTTCTCCCAACAGGTCTACACATTGAAACTGGAATCCCGGTTGGCTTGGCAAGCCTACAACCACGGCATTTTCCTCGATGTAAGGAGCCAAAGCTTTGAAATAACCTTCGTGGGCAAATGCTGGTACTGTAAATATAATAAGGTTGCAACCGGGAACGGCTTGAGCAGGATCATTTGTGATTATCTTCGGTTTAGATTTGATCGGAGTTACACTGCCGTCCTTTTCAGTGAAATGGACCGTGAAATCATCGTTACCAAGCGTCTTTCTCCATCTTTCTGCTTCGTCGGCAAACAATGACATGACATTCACTTCAACATTTGCTCGCGACGAAGCTAATCCAGTTAAGGTGTGAGCGCCATTGCCTCCTCCACATATCAGCAATTTGATCTTACACGGTGGTTCAACCATTTTGATGCTGAATCAATGGTCTGAAAAAGACGGAGAAAACATTTCTAAAATCAATTTTACGGATTTGGTTATGTTTTTCAGAGCCAGTATTCTTACCTGGGAACATTATAAATATAAATTCAATGAGTATTTCATGCATGTTATCCAAATACTTTTCAAATATTCACCTTTTCATGGGGAATTATTTTCCAAAAACTTTTAGAAAGAGTTATACCTATGTTTCATAGATTACATAAAATCATTTGAGCGAAACCTTAGTCTCAGTTTCTGGGAGAGAGCACATAATATGGCATGATCAGTAACTGAACAAAGTCGGAACGCTCAAACTCTCAGTCACGATGACTTGTGACTTCGTGCTAGTAGAACCATCGGCAGATTCTAAATAGTCTCCACTATCAAATTTAATTCATAATGCTTGAATCAACTCGCACACTAGGACCATCTCTCCATAGATCTATGTAGGATTAGAAAATCACATAATCTATCATTCTGCTTTATTATTGATCGATTCGTATTTTACGGCTTATCAACCCTTTGTTGGTTATTTAAAGTCAGAAAACATTTTTAAATTATAAGATTTTTCTCTTTTCAGATAATAATGATTTAGTGGTAGTAGGGGGAGAAAAGGTGCTTTCATATCTAATCAGAATTTGATTAAAAAAACAGAAATTATGATATGGATATGAATTGAAAAATCAGTTCTCTATTTCAATCAATATATAAACTGATCCCTCACTTTATAACCATTGTAGTTTCTATGCATTTATAATCTACAGAATGCACCTAACGTTAAAATACCTGCTTGCGCAGCTAATCAGCATTTCATTAGTTGATTCATTTTTTTACGGCTTATCAACCTTTTGCAGGTTATTTAAAGCCAAGAAACATTTTTACATTACTACAATTTTTTGTTTGAGATAATAATGATTTAGTGATATAAGTGTTACTAATTAACCCATGGCTGGGGGAGAAGAGGTGGATTCATACGTTTCATAAAAGTATTTGCGCGTAAGTTAATATAACGAACATAATTGGAATTGAAACTCGGCTCTCCGATTAATAATCTCTTGCCATTATCTATTAGGCCATGCGCACATGCAAGTTTATAGTACCTGATATTCTCCAGCGGTCACCCATCTAGGTAGTGACCAGGCTCGACGTTACTTAACTTCGGGGATCTTACAGGAACCGGTATTTCAACGTGATATGACAATAAACCACATTTTTTTTTTTTTTGGTTAAAGATATATTTGTTAGTTTTTTGAAGACTCATTAATGTGCAGTTTGGAAACTGGAACAGAAAGTCATCCTCTCAATCTCTGTTTAACCATTGAGCTCTAGCCGCATGTCTACTAGTCTAATCTATGAATCAGTCTCTCACCAGAAGAGATTCTGCTCGATTGAGTGAAAAAGGACCCTTTTTTATGCTTCCCTGTAACAATTCAAGTCCGTTACTCGCCAGAGTCCTTTATTTAATCCATGAAACCTTATAAACAATGCAGACGTTAATCTTTTTCTTTATGTGCCGTGACCCTTCAGGACGTAGTCGATCATGGCTCTCCACAATTTCCTGTTCTCCGTAGATCTTAACAAATTTTAATTTTTTGTTGTTTCTCTTAAACCTTGTTCCGCCATCCATTTACTCAAGCTCATTAAGTTATGCGTTGTTTTCATCTGCCCCCTTGCTTTAAATCTGTCTTGTGAGTATCAGATTTTCCAAACCCTCTTTCCTCACTATGTACCCTAAGAATTTCAACTGTTTCTACCCGATGTCAAATTTCACATATTCGGCCCATGTTATCCTCAGCATCCATCTCTGTTGCTTCAAGTCTCTTATTCATCTTAGATAAGATTGTCCAGCATTCACTGCCATATAGGAGGACAAACACCACATAACAGTTCAGTATTATTTCATTTTTTCTAACGAAGATTTTCTGTTTTTTAATAATCTGCTTAGCTTTTGGAAGGCATCTTTGGCTGTCACAATGCGGATTTCAGTGTCGCACTTTCCCGATATTTAAATCTTTGTATTTGTTTTGATTTGAATTTTTGGCTCATCTTTTGTTGATAATCATGCATTCTGCCTTCATGAAGTCGATGTTTAATCCTTTTTTTCTCGCTTTCCTTCGCTACCTTCTATAGGAGATTTTGTAGATTTCTTTCCGTTTCTGATATAAAAACTGTGTCAGCTGCATATCTGATGTTGTTAAGATTGTTGGACAAAGACAAATATGTTTCTGTGGCATTCGTTAAGTATCACTTTCACAATGGTGATTTTCTAAGCGTAGCTAAGATGTGGCACAAGGTCAAAACCATGGGACCTAAGTGGGAATCCAATTCACTCCCAATTGTAATTGATCTAGCGAGACATGCTTACTAGCCATTACACCCCGTCGAAGGACTGTAAATGATTTTCTAAGCGTAGCTTAGATGTGGCACAAGGTCAAAAGTGTGGGATACTCAGTGAGGATCGAACTCAATACTCAGTCGAAATTGATCTAACAAGACGAGTTTGCTAACCATTGCATCATGCCAAATTGCTCTTCCAGAGAGAAAATACGCCACGTTGATGTGAAAATGACTGAAGTCGAGATGCCACGTCAGGATCGATTACATTATAGACCATTGTTTGAATCAGATAGATAGATAGATAGATAGATAGGCATGAAGATAGATAGACATGGATATCTGTCTATAAAAGGCAGGATATGTGTCTGTGTGTGAGTGTGTGTGTAACGAATGCACAGCCACAATTTTCGACGGATTTACACCAAAATTTACATGCACATGCTCCAAGTTAGTGGGAAGGCGAAGACCGGCTTTGCATTTCCAAACTCCCACCGATAGTGGAAATAATCGATTTTTTCATGCTTCTACAACAGTTTTCATGTAGTTTGCGGCCATTTTCTACTGGCCAGAGAGAGAGAGAGCCTATAGCTGGCTGCCACGAATAGGCAGGAAGATTCTATTGGCCAGCGTGAGAGCCAACAGCTGACTGACACGAGTGTTAACTAGCATGCTAGCATGCAAAAAAAATCGATAGCTGCATTCGTCACAAGTGGGAAAAATTTAAATCTGCATGGCACTTTACTCCAAGTAGCTAATTCGCTTGCTTAAACTCAACATTGATTCCGATTCCGCAGAACTGGACTAGGTGTGAAAAAGTATTTGTTGTTAACATTCTTTTTTCATTCGGTTTTTCCAGTTACGAGTGCTTTTTAAAGCTGATCGTTTTGTGTTCATTTTGTTTAGTTCTTTTTTCGTAACAGATTTAATGTTTAGTATAGAGCTTAGAAAAAATTCGCAGTGTGAGATAGTAAGAAGTAAGGCATGTAACAACATCAGCACGGCAAAGGGTACTCCTTTAAAGGCAAGGAAGGGCAAAAATATTTTAAATATTTTCAATATTTTGAATCAAGCACGGGCCATGCAGCTAGTAGATAGATAGATAGATAGATAGATAGATAAACAAGAAATTGCAAATGGTGCTTGTTAATAGCAGGCAGTTAGAGGTGATAAAAACAAATTAGATATGCAAGCCTCTTTGATAATCAAATATGCAACGCAATAACTCAAAAGATGACTGCACCCAATCAGCGGACAAGTTAATATCTACGGAAATTGATACTGTTTTCAAAGACAGCAATTAAATATTATCAGCAACAAATGATATGATCTAGATCATTTTTCTGTGTCGTATTCCAATTAAATATTTTGTTTATTTTGTATTTTCAAATAAGTTCGACAAATCTTTTTGCCTCCTCGCACGGGATTACGTAATAACGAGTGGGTGTTGCGCAGCGTTAATAAATAAGATAAAACAAATGGTTAAAATACGATGATTATCCATCTAAACGTATTTAGTTATATTTTGTTTCGAATCAAAACGGAACCTGGAGTCAGTCGAGGGTTGCCAACCGTCCTGTACTTTAAGGATGTTTCCGTCATTAACTGATGACGAGTCTGTTTTTACCAAACATATTAAGAATCGATGATTATTTTTTTTTTAAATTACACGCAAATTTTACTTTTATTATAGATGTAATTAATAAACTCTATCAGCTGAAATACATGCAAAATCTTACCTACCTGCCCCCCTCTCTTTCCCTCCTTCTCCCCTTCTCTGCCACCCTCTTTCCCCTTCTTCTCTATTTCTCTAACTTTCTCTCCTTTTCACTTTCATAAATCCCACCGATTAAAAATAGCAAACCGGTTCTTTGTGGGTCCGTGCACCTCTGGTTGAGAACTACTCCTTAAGCGAGTACGTAGGGCCTATGTTTGAGAATCTGCCCACAGTGTTGGCGGTCCGATGGTTGGGAAGCCCCAGCATCCTCGTCCTGTATTTTCATTTTAGGGAATTGTTAACTTTAAGCCTGTCTAACGAGATGGAACCAACATCCTATGTAACAAAACGACTTGACCCATCAGTGTGGTCACGTGAAACACCGAGAATAAAAAAAAATGTTTTTCACTGACCGATAAACATTGTTCTAATATTTGATTGCAGGCGGGGTCGAAATCACTTCACAGGCCTGATCTGACGCGAAGAATGAGAAGTCAAAACGTCCACAAACATGCCAAGTGTACGGTTTATTTTTAATATAATAATTTTTATAGTAAAAAACTAAACTTTGTCGGGAACAGATAAAACACAAGAAGATATGCTCTAAGATAAGAAAAGCAGAAATTATATTATGAGAAATAAAAACTCACTTTGATGAACTAAAAATAAGTAAACCAAGGTTTAAGATGTCTTATCAGAAATTTTCACAAGTGCACGTCCACTGATTATCCGTTCGACGGAACTGTGCAAATAATGCCCGTTGACATTCGGTCAGTTTGCAAAAACGCACAGCTAATGCTTATTAGTACACAGATTTCCGAGTTAGTCTGACAATAGTCTTTGCACTATCTACGAGACTGCATCAACTTTTGAGTGCAAGTCGGAAAATTCGGGAGGAGGTGGGTCAGGAGCACTTTTTCTTAGATCCACTGTATGAGGAGCTTGTTTAGTTTGCTCTACAGGAGGCTTCATATCTAACAAGATAGATCGAGCTCCACTGGATTCCATGACCATTGGGGAATTTTGAGGCTTGTTGATTTCTGACAGTCTCAAAGGACTCTCTGATGTCATTGTCATCGCTGGAGCTGGAGACATAATAAATGATGAAACAACTTCTGCTGTTGACATTGGAGCGTGCCGAGTCCTGGTTTCTCAGTGACACGGGCATTACGGGCCTGATCAAGTATCAATACGAGAGAGAGAGAGAGCATTAATTGAGAGACCAATCAGCAGTAAAACGTTAATAAATGTCGGGGCCACTCATCCGTAGGAACCGTCAGGTAACAATCTATCAGCTCCATCATATGAATGGAATCAGTGTCATGGAGACTTCCAGAAGATCCTTTCCGTTACCATCTACGATTCGCATATATATATATTATACAGCAAAAAATTCAAAATTGTCTCATGTGAGTATAGAATATTTCAGAATAGCACTGCTATGTGCCAGCTATCCTCAGCTCAAGACTGTCTGGAAATAACATATATGCTCTGTTATAATAAATACATTGAGCTCTCTGTGGATCATTTTTAATATCTGATATTACTAGGATCCACCTAGATTATATTCCAACGGTACTATTACCTGTACTATATATATATATATATATATATATATATATATATGAATTCTCCCGTCGGTTTCGCCGTATGAGGATCTGACAATTTAACCAATTGATTCAGTTATGAATTTTGCGCGATAATCTTAAGTGGCATTTAAGACCCGCTAGTGATTTACAAAGGAGGCCGTATATGAAGCAAGAGTGAGGAATGTGCGATGAAGTCACTGTTAGATTGGCTGACCTTTTAGATCTTGTTCTCGCTTCTTGAAGACGATTCAGACTAGCAAACTGAAAACTCCTGAGCCCACTAAAACACGCTGATCTCCACTCTACCCGCTCCAAGGCTAAGCGCTCAAGGGTGTTATGTGGTATATTGACAGCTGACAAGTTGCTTTTCAGCTTGTCGTTGTATCTTAGCCATGGGCGTCCTACATTCCTGTTGCCCTGAAATATGTGTGTGTGTTCTTAAATTAGGATATAGAAATCCAGAGGAAGATTTAAAATTGGACAAATGAAAATGTTTCATGAAAATAGATTTGATTATGCATTTCGCTATTCAAGGCATCATCAAATCTTTAAAAAAAACAAAAAAAAAAAACAAAAAAAAACACACACACAAAAGAAGGAAATATGTGTCTGTCTATTTATGTGTATGCTTAAATAATGAATCTTAGTACTTTCCCTAAGCTGCCGTTTCTCGTTATTAAAGAAAGAAAGAAAATGAGAGACTTTATTCATTTATATTGTCGACACGGAAAACGCATGGATAGACCAAAAAAACAAATCTTTTACTTCCAATCCGTTCTGAAAGATTGTATGAGGATTTACTTTGGACTCATTTCAGAAAAGGGTAAATGAATTTCTTGCTTTCGAGCCATTCTGATGATAAGAAGATAATTTGTCTTTCATTCAATACAAAAAAAGCTGGGAAAATACATTAACAACTTTCGGTGTGAACTAAGAACAGATACAGAATAAATATTAACGACTTTCTACAATCATTTTCTTTCTTCTTTAATCAAGAAAAACGCCATCGATTATTTCAGTCTGCACACAATTACATTTTCGTATATTCTTTTATTTAAACTTTAGCGACGCTTCATGTTTGAAATAGTGGCCTTCACAACACGAGGAGATATGACGCGTATTTTCGAAGTCCCCCCAAAATAACAGATCCGAAAAAGAAGAAGTCAAATATTGCCATATATATATATATATATATATATATATAAGGTCTAAACTGGTTAGAGCAGTTGCCACGTAGTATCATCCAGCTGTTACGGGTCCACCATTGCAACTGAGCTTAATGGGCCGAAACTTTGCTGAAGCACGGTACTCAGTTGAAGATTGCAGCTGGTCTGGAGCACTTGATGTGTACATGTTTCATATATATATATATATATATATATATATATATATATATATATATATATATATATATATTATAAATACACAATGAATTTTATTATTTCTTTCAACTTTATCCACATTTACCAAATGTTTTTCTTTCTCTAGCTTGAAGATCATTTGTCTTTTTTTCTTTTTAGTTGGTATCACCCCATGCAAGACAGTAAAATCAGTAAAGCACAACGGGTTACAGTGTGTAAAAGAATTAGGAAGAGAAATATTAGCGGGAAGAAGAAAGGGTAATCAGGAGGAGAATGGATAGCGACTGACGTTCATTTAAATTTTTAGAGATTAAAATTGGCTGGAAAGTATGGAACCTGAAGGAAGTTACACAGGCGAGAAGTGCGAGAAAAAAAATTTGCTATATCTAGCCAGCTTAACTGTAAATTGATGAGATCTTGACGCCAGTCTCGCACCGCGCTTAAATTAAAAAAGTATAGGTACCATAGCGAAGAATTACCCAGAGTTCATGAATAACTATCTTAAATGTTTGGTTCAAATAAAGGATCAGATCTTCTGGTTCAGGTAATGACTCAAAGGATAGTGTGGTTCAGATAATGGCTCAAAAGAACGATGTGCTAATTTAATCAATTGACTTAAACTCGGCTTAGCATAATTCCTAAGCCTGAAAATAGAACAGTTTCTAATTTTTATTATAGGTTTATTTTTATTGTATAATAAAATATTTGCATGGCACATTATTCTTCGGCTTCAAGACTGACACACTCAAAGAACCAATATTGATCTATTATAACACCTCAGCGTATAGTTTAATTGCGAATATCAAGAATAATTACAGTGAGGTAAGAATTTAATGAAGAAAAACAACGTTAATTAATAGTTACAAATAACAACAAATAAAAGTGTTAAAGGTATTTATTTTTATAATATTTGGAACAAAAAGGCATTCGTTACTTCGATCTTCTTTATAACTTTCGATCACTGCGAGGAATTTACAAACGTATTTTAAGATAAATATTTCGCAGCTATCCCCATTCAAGTTTGGAATAGGTAAAAAAGATTTATCTAATTTTAACTAAAAATTAAAAAGTAATAAGGTAACGTGATTTGTTCAAGAAGTTATTTCCGTCCACCTATCTCAGGTTGACCAAGTCAAAGAGAGAGTTGAAGTGAAAGCGTTGAGGGGCCCGGGTCATGTTCATATCCTTGCCTTTGAGTTCTCCATCTACTAAGAATTCTTTGCCCAAGATCTTCTGGCCCCAAGTAAGTGTTTCATCCATGGCAGGTGTTGGCACGCCCGCCAACTGAGCAATACCACGGAATACAACCATTCCAAAAGGAATATCCTCTGTCATATAACGATAATGGAAGTCGGGCACAAACTTTCCATCGGGCGTTTCCTTCATGGGATGAACCAGTCCATCGTAAGCCGTACAGGTCTTCATTGCCATCCGGAGGTTACTCATATCCTTGATACTTTCTTTGTAGTTGAGTTTATACCAATCAAACAAATGGATGACGTCCTTCATGTTCATTTCAGGATACTTCTGTTGGATAGCCTGAGCTGTGTTGACCAATTCAGTACTGACCTTATCGAGAAGGTCGGCGGAGAACTCGTCCAAGCCTTGATAGAATAAAGGCTTTTCAGCTACTGGCTGACCGTCCCAATCTTTCCAGGTTCCATACATCATTGGTGGATGCACAACAGAATCGGCCAAAAGGTTGATAGACAAATAATTTGCAGCCAAGGTTAGTTTCGGTTCTTTTCCAATGATATACTGGATGGTTGGTAAAATTGGAAACAAACTTTTGCAGCCTCGCATGATGATAGCGCAAGCCAGAGTATCTTTTGGTCCTAGGACTTGCACCTCACGACCGAAAGTTCCGATCCGACAAGCCCAAGGAAGTGATTCGAAAGAAACAATAGCGCAGGTTCGACCTCCAATCCCAAGCAAATCGCAACACTGAAACTGAAAACCAGGTTGACTCGGCAGACCCACAATCACTGTGTTTGGCTCAAGGTATGGCGCAATGGCTCTAAAGTAACCCTCGTGCGCGAATGCGGGCACAGTGAAAATGATGAGATTGCATCCAGGTACGGCCCGCGATGCATCGTTGGTGATCATATTAGGACGAGAGGTGATGATATTGTTGGTTCCATCCTTTTCCCGGAAGTTAACCACAAAATGGTTGTCACCCAAAGTGTTACGCCATCTTTCTGCCTCGTCGGCGAACAATGACAAAACGTTAACTTTGACGTTGTGACGAGATGAGGCGAGACCCGTAAGAACATGGGCGCCATTTCCACCTCCGCAGACCAGTAACTTGATCAGCACGGGAGGCTTCTCCTGGTGAGGGGCCATTTTCGGTCACCTGTAAAAGAAAAGATAGCAATAGAAGACACATATTTTTGAGATGCGCTGTCATCATTTAAAAAATTTATTTTGAATATAGATAATGTTAATCTGTCTATATTTCTGAGATGAGGTATTATGTACATTATTTACATTATTCGGAAATAAAGGGCTCAGTTCGACATTCCAACCACCTGAAGAAGGCCGGAGCGTACAACAGCCGAAACGTTGTGATAAATATGGCGACAAAGATGAGGACAATAGTCCGAATAATGTAAATAATGTACATAATGTTAATCGTTGCTCATATATTTGGACCATAGTATCCCAAACATCTTTCTGTAGAAGCATATTTCTCTTTACTTCAATTCTTTTTCTTCATCTTTGAGGAGATTATCTAGATTTCACTGCCATACAGAAGGACAGATATCATATAACAGTTCAGCATTTTTATTTGTTTCTAACGAAGTTTATCTGTTTCTTAATACTCTGCTTAGCTTTTGGGTGCATCTTTGACAATTGCAATGCACCTTCGGATTTCAGTGTTGCACTTTACGTCCTCTGCTAAAAGACTTCCAAGATATTGACATTTTTCACAAAAACTATATACTGTAATTTCTAATCGGGATTTTGTGCTAACATTGATTTTTTAAAGAATCTTGACAAATGGCCAGTTGATTCTATCGCTTCAGGAAGTACCCGACTCCTTATTAGTCCCAAAATGCATGCCGCTGCCATATCTGGGATGGAGCGACTCAATCTTTATTTTCCCGCCTCAACAGAGTTCAAAACTTTATGAGAGAAAAACAGCATCCTTCCTCATAGATGCAACTTCCCAAACCTATCACTGCTCTATTGCTATTTCCATGGCAAATGTTCAGATGAGTGCTCCATTCTCTAGTTCCACCATTTCAGATTTTTAGTGCTAGGCACGCTTGCTACGTCCAAGGAGTCGAATCATCCTCATTTCCTCCATATTCCACTCTGCTTTTTTTTTTTTTTTTTTAACCAAGAACTACTACTTCGTGGATGAGACACCCGTTTGGATGGTTATCTAATTCCTACAATCTATTAAAGGGTCAATTATCTATCCTCCTGATCCTCATAACTCAGTCAACATAACAGTAACCCTCTATGCGTTGTGGTGCAGTGGATATGGACTCGGTTATTAGAAATCAGAGAGCCGAGTTCGAATTCCAGTCGAGTTAATTATATTCAATTACGTACAAATACTCTTGGGAAATGTATGAAGTCATCCATCTCTTTTCCTATAGCTACAGGTCGAATACCTGGACAGACTGGGTTATATAGCTTGCCTAGTCAGCCATATTCGCCCAAGCGTGTATACTGTACGGCACGTAATTGACTATCTTGAGTGTCACTCGAGCTTTTTATTGGGTAAACTTTAGAAATATATATCCGCTACCTTTTATCCGAATAAATGTTCATCATCATAAAGGCTTCTTCGGCTGTGTTCTCTTTTATCTAAAAGAGCTACACCCCCAACTACTAGTATAATCAACTTCTTTTAATGTTCTTGATTTAGAACGTTTTTCTTGTCGATTTTTCTATTCTATTTCTAAAGAAAGAAAGATGTCCTTTCTTTCCATGTAAATGTAACACACGAGAAAAATAAAAACTTTAATACTAATATTTTACAATTATTTAGCAACATTTTGATAAAACATATCTCGGAAAAAAAATAATCTGAAATTTTGTACTGCCAGAGTTTTTTTCTTTACCATTTCAACCCAAGCAAGGGGATAAAATCACTAAGTTAGTGAATGTAAAAAAATCTGAAAAAAATCATTATGAAGGTGAGAGGACAAAATGAAAGGTTTTAGGGAGACAAAAGATAACGATTGAGGTTGCATTTAAATTTTTGAAGATCAAATGTGTCTGCAACGCAAGAGGCCACAAGCGAGAAGTGTGAGGGAAGTAATAACATAGAAAATATGCTTACATCTACCAAATTCAGCTGTATGATGATGAGACCTAGCTGCCAATCTAGTACTACGCTTAAATTCGCAAAATCGAGGCACCGAAGAGGAAAACTCATCAGAACAGGTACCATAAAAATATTTATAGAAAAAAAACGGCGATGCTATATTACGGCAGTGGGGAAAGTGACTGAAGTTGAGATGCCAGAACAGGTCAAATAATATTGCAGATTCTTCTTTGGATTTTATCAAAGATCTCTAGATACATAGCAGAAGCACCAGATCAAACCAGACGGAACAGCAATATCCAATACATAGACGAATAGTAGACATATAAACGTGGAAGATAGATTCTAGCAAGAAAATTGTCTAACATGACACAGTGGACCAACTTCACTAGCAGCAAATCTAGCTGTGGAGAGTCATTATCTCGTAGAATGATATGACTTTCCACAACTTTCTTTTCTCTATTCTCTGTTAAATGTCATGGCTTCTTGCCAGATATATGAAGTGATTTCGTCCGTCTCCTACACTGGTTACCACCGAAGGCTAGAGATCCCAATCTACCCTACTATTTAAAATGCCATGTCCATTCTGGACGTAGGTGATCTTAACTCTACACTGGTTCCTTTTCTTTACTATGCCATGCGCTTTTGAGGAAACGGAGTAGCTTCAGGGTTCTTTCTCCACGGCCTGAAATTCAGTTACCTTTCTCTTATACTGGTTGTCGCACAAGGCTAGAATCCAGTCTGCCCTACTGTTTAATCCATATTGGGAAGGGTTAAGAGACGGATTCATGTCGTCCTGTATATGACGATAAACTACATCCGGCAGCAAGGCCTCTGATTGGAAAGTTTTCAAGAGCGTAGAACCACCTCTAAATTGCTGTTGTTTCCAGGCCCAACCTGACCCGGGGTGGTAGCACCTGTTAGGGTCCCAGCTATGGGTAAATAGTGAACCACAAAACTGGGGTTAAAACATTATGAAAGCACAAAAATACATTTTTGTAGTAAAAATACCAGCAAGAAATTTTCATAGCGAAAAATTACTAGCAATACATTACTGGAAAAGGAAGAGAAAAATTACTAGTAATCCATTTTTGAAAAAAAATAATTACAAAAGTTTCGAAGAAAATTAAATTTTGGAATTGAATAACCAATAACACGTTGATATGTCGTTAAACAAACCAAACAGATTCATACCTTTAGCAAAGGCACTTGTGTGCAAGTTAACGCAACAGAATTTGAACTCGGCTCGCCGACTATTTTCAGCGCCGATATCCTTTAAACTACCCGCACATCATTCTCTTAATAAAGAAATTAGCAAATAAAGCTGAGAGATTAATTGCTGATAATCAGGCTGTCATAACTTCCTGAAAGCAGTTGTTCCTTCTCAGATCAGGCAAATGTTTCTTTCTAAATCGATTCAGAAAAGAATCGTTGAAGTTCTGTTCTTCCAGTTGTAACGTGTGGTTAATATATGCGAATGTCATATTTACTTCAAATGGAGATATTTAATTGCTTAACCTGTCTCATTGAATAGATAACGTCGAAATAAGTTTACCTTTCTATATCTTTATTGCCTTTACATGACGTACTTAAAATTTTATCACCATGGAAAGTATCGTATATCAGTTGTACGAATTCCCTGGGAATAAAGGAGGAAAACACTATAAAAGATTCATTGCATAATTTAGAATAAGCTCTTTCAGATTCCTTGTTTTAACAAAACATTAATCTTGTATTAAATAAATTGTTTGAAGTCATAAATGACAAGTACAACCTTGAACAAAGGCTCCAAACGCAAGCTACCCATTTATATTACATTCTATGTAACATGATATTTTGGTAAAGCGTTCACTATACAAAAACCAGCATAGTGGATACTGACATTAAAATTAGTTTGAACTGTCAAGGCTCTCTTCAGAAACCGCTTTTTAAATGTGCGACTCGGCTAACAGTGCACAAAATGGAAAGCTATTGTATTCATTTTCCAGAGACTTGGGAAAGGCATGAACGCATCTTTTATCTCCTTTACCAACGCCGCCAAGCTATGGGTTAAATAGTAATTTCTATATTCTGTTATGTTCTTAATCTGAGGTTTCTGTTATGTTCCTAATTTAAAAATACCAAATGGAAAATTAATGACCGTTAAAACAATGAATAAATCTTAGTTTTTAGCATTTCATTAGAGATCTTTTACAGTGGGAAGCCAATGTATTTCCCCTGCTAATGGTGCCATATAACCCAGCTCAGTCTGCCATATGGCAATGTTAACACGGCATCGCTGGGCGTATGAGTTCCATGATGGAGACACCGGTCAAGGTGGAAGATGCCGAGATGACCTACAATGGCTACCTGTTCATGACCAAGGCATGCAAGCAAGAGGGTAGAATTCGGTAGTTCTTATTCATATATTCTTCCTTTGCCAATTGATACCCGGTTATTCCTATTATTCTCCTCTCTGTGCCAACTCACACATGTATAAATAAATCTTTGAGACAATATCCAAAAACTAACCCTAGCGAATTTGTTAATTTTTAATTCTCTCAAGTTTATTGCAATTCAATTTAATTTAATATCTTTTTTTCTCTTTTTTTTGACTTTATTGGGGTGAAACTTTAATCTCTATCACCCGATTTTTGTTTGGCATGTTTTGTTCTGCAGAAGGATGTTGAGAATATCATTGACAGAGCACTTTAAGCAACGAATAAATCATAAGAAATATGAAAGTAAATTGAACATTTATAGTCAGAATCGGAAAGCGACAGTTGAAGTTTCTTGGACACTTAACGAGGACGGAAGGCTTGAAGAATTTGGCACTCACAGGATATATTGATAGCAAAAGGGAGAGGGGACAGCGATTCGCCTAATTGATCAGCTTGTATGAATGGATGACGGGATGGGGAGTGACAGCGATGGCAAAAATAAAGAAGTTTTTAAGATCTACAATGGATAGGAAGATATGGAGAGACATGATCGCACACGTCCTGAAGGAACACGGCACATAGAAGAAGAAGCAATAAACTGATTTCATCTTGATGAAGTTCCCCGTCAAAGAAAAAGCGAAATGATAAAATCGTCGTCGTTCACATTCGACATCATGAAGTAGTTCATTTTGAACTCTCTAATACTTTTCATGGTTGCATAATATGCGCGTCACCAGAGCTGCATTCGGTTTTGAATTCAAACCTGCTCTCCCGGGAGAAGAGCATCTCTGTATTCAAAACTGCATAATATAACCCTGACGACTCGCATATTGGTTGCCAAACACGGCTAAAGATCCCTTTGCGTTGCTTTTAAACCTATAGACTGTAAAGAAAGAGCTGGGTTCATACTATCCCCAGGGGTAAAAAGGAGTAAATGCAACGAACTCAACCCGCCAATCTTTCCTTTCGAACCTCTAAACATTACATTGATTTTCTAAGCGTAGCTTAGATGTGCCACAAGGCCGAAATCACGGGATACACACTGAGGATCGAACTCACTTTTCAGTTGTAACTGTTTTAGCGATACAAGCTTGCTAACCATTACACCACGCCGATGTGCCCTACAGCTAAACATTACATTGCCTGCACATCCTAATATTAAAATGAATTAAATTAAATTAAAATAATGGAAGCTTCACGTATTGTTTTTGGTGCCCGACTTATGTTAGGATCGATCCGGAAGGATGTTCTGCCTACTCATCATATTAATTTTGTGATTTACAAATTCAGATGCCAGTACGATGCTGACTATGTAGACAGAACAGGTCAAAGGTTAGAGGTACGGATCAACCAACACGTTCAAGAAAATATTCGCAAGGGAAAGGTGTACAATTTACATAGGGGGGGGGGGGGTAATTCTAATCGATTAAAAACAGTGTGCACGGTCTTATAGGCTGGACATATACTCAATGCTGAGCAAGGCTAATATCGATTATCACCTGAAGGTTTAGGAATCAAGATACATTATTAAGTCCTACCAGCCATCTCTCTGTAAGCAAGAGTGGTTGGTGGGCCTAAAAGTAAATAGCCTTAATGTTATTTTTTGTTGGATATAATATTAGTTTGATTTTATTTATGCTTTAGTCACTTTACACATTTTTTTTCCTTTTGTCCTTGATTTTTGCTCTGAAAGAGAAAACGATAAATCGATTTCACTGTTTTTAATGGTTATATTTCGTTATTACCAATTTACGGTAATATACATATCGGTATTACCAATTTACGGTAATATACACGTTTTGTTACCCCTCTTTTTTTTATGAATTATCTTTTAATATCATGATCACGAATCCCATAACCTATTAAAGTCATAAGAGCACCACACGTACTGAAACCGCAGTAGAAGGTTGGTTCGGAATTCAGAGTTGTCCTTCTCCTAGACCGGTTGCCACCCAAGACTATAGAACCCAGTCTGTCCTGCTAGTTTACCCGGAAGTGGGGGGGTACATAATTCATAGCCTTCCCAAGGGTATGAGATAACGTAATCCATTAAATTCACGTAAGTGAATATAATGGATCCGATTGGAATTCGAACTTGGCTCTCACGTTCCTCAATCCGAGTCGCTATCCACTACTCCATAATATGCCCGCTTTTATTAGCCTAATAAAATTTATACCGCTGCGAAATTATTTTAAAGTGAGCTGTAATAGGCTACATTTACGCTTGTATAATTTGTTTTATTTAACTTGAAACACGATATCAATAAAAGATTTTATAATCAGAAAGTTCTTCGCATCTCCGTTGTGTTTGTTTTTTGTTTTTATTTTTGGCGCGATCAGTTATCATTGAAAATGTTTTCAACCTGAAGTGTCGTCAGAGTATTTTGAGTTAGACAGGGGCGAGGCTTTAAGTCAGAGTGGCCACGAATAGGAACTTGCATGCTAAAATTAGTTCACATCTTTCTTTTTTTTTCAGGGTAGACGGTGGGCAAGTGATATTGGTGGGTGGGGGAGCCCCACTTTGCGACGGGCCTGATATCTCCTCGTCTCTTTTCTAAAAGTGTACGAAGTCGAGATGTCATTATTCTTGTAAAAGCATATAATATATAAGCTCAACTTATGAATGCAATATAAGAGCAAATAATAGCTCTTTTCAAATGGCTTACTTCTAAATTATTTCTGACTTGACATTAATATAAGTAAAATATTGCCCCATTGTTTTCTTAAAGAAAATTAAAAAAATAAACTATTTATATTCAGACTGTTGTCCTTATCTTCGTTTTTATTATCACAACGTTAGACCGTTGTGCCCTCCAGCCTTCCTCGGGTGTATATTGGTCTGGGTAACCTCCAAGGAATTCTGAATTGAACCCTTTATTTAATCCACGAGAGTAGAATGTTCTCGTTACTGCCCATGTCAAAGTTTATCCTTTAGTTGTTATTTATAATGCTGTTCAGTTATTGCTCGCCTGTTTCCAAGTACACACTACCCAACCCAAGGATTGAACTCACAATCATTATATCACCAAATTCGCTTGTTCTTGTTCCATTATCTAGCTATATCGTCTAGTTCTTATTCCTACAGGTCAATGGCCTAGTGGATTAAAGGATTGGTTTGCGAATTTGGTGATTGTGAGTTCAATCCCTGGGTCGGGTAGTGTGTACTTGGCCTCAGTGGAAATGGGCGAGCAATAACTGAGCAGTACTATAATAACTAGAGGAACATTCTACCCCCGTAGATTAAATAAAGGGAATTCAGAATTCCCTATAGGTTATCCAGATCAATATACAAGTGGGGAAGGCCTTTTGCACAACATCTGAAACGTTGTTATGACAACGATAAAAATTAGGACAATAGTCCGAATGTAAATAGTGTTTGAATAATGATAACTGCTCATCCCAGAAATTCACACAAAAGGCGATCAGGTGATAAAAACAACAAGGATGAGGACAATAGTCCGAATATAAATAATGTAAATAATAAATCTACATCCCAGAAATTTAGACAGGAAAATAAAAATAATCTATTCAAAATATTCAACTTTAGTGTATTTGCTTATCGAAGGCATATAAGATGTCTACAAAAGAACATAGAAAATAGGTACCTCCACAGATTCGCTAAAATAACGAGCATGCCATGATGAAAAATGTTTCAAATTTAATAAAAAGAAAGTAATATTTATTTCAAATAAGATTAATTAAACTTAAATTCAGCTAATATTCCTCAAATAATGTTTCAAAAAACTATATTTTATTTTTGAAAGATTTTTAATAAAGAGTATTACACTGTGCTGGCAGATGGCTAAAAAATGCGTTAGAACCAGCGATACTTAGTGATTTCAAAACAAAACTCCTTCCAGTCAATTTAAATTAGTTTTGAAATACAGCAAAGTATTTTACTTCTCGGAAATATTAAATTTAATCTATTGGCTTGAAATTAAAATTAAAATAAAAACTTCATGAAATAGGTTTCATTTGTAAAACTTCATTTTAGACATTAGGTATTACGTTTCTGTGGAAATACCTACATAAACGGAGATCATTTGAAAGAAGGCATAAAAATGTTTATAAAAGAAAGCATAAAAAGATGTCTACGAAACAAAATGATAAAAATACAATATTATTTTAAGAAAATCTATGACAAAGCGGGAAAAATTGTGACGCATTTCACCCTTTAAGATTTCATCGCACGAAAGCGTTGTTTACGTTGATACGACTACGCATGCGCACGAAGGAGTGGAGACGTGGAGAATCTTAAATTATTTTATTTATTTTATTTTTTTGTAGGGAGTATATAGTGAAGCTGCTAAAAGATATACAACAAAAAAAAAATAATTTTTTTTAAATTCTCAGCGTCCCGTCTCCTTCATGTGCATGTGTAGCCACATCAACGTATACATCACTTTTGTCCAATGAACTCCTAAAGGTCAAAATGCGTTTTTCCACTCTGTAATAGATTTCCTAAAATTGTTCTTGATATATTAAAAAGTATACATTTAGCAGATACCCATATTTGAGTAGACGCTCTCTTTATTTATTAAACAGCATATTTATTTATTTTCGTCTGCCGGCCTAAATATTAAAGATGTCTTATTAAAGAAAATATGCTACTTCCGGTAAGATTCGCATCTGCGCTCATTAAGAAGAAAAAAACTGTCGAAATCCAACCTACTCCACCACTAAAACCGAATCACAACGGTTTTTCTTGCTAGCGGGACGCAATTTGAATCCTTCTAGAGAGTGCATCTTTACTTTAATAAGATTTCTCGAATATTCACGCCGGTAAACCAAAATAAATAAATATAATGTTTAATAAATAGACGGGGCGTCTACTTAAATATGGATATCCAATGACAATAAAGTTTAAGTGATAAAATAAAATTGTATTTCTCGTATTCATCAAAATGAAAATTAAATGTAAGCTGTCAAAATGATTCTAAAAAATGCTTACCTTTCGTTTTTGGATGATAATGTCAAAAGCTCTCATCGTTAGTAACACACGAGAGAAGATTGATGGTCACAATGGCGGATTGTTAGTTTCTGATGCTCAAAAGCTAAGAGAAAAAAAAAGAAACACACAAGGGGAGGCGCATACAAGAGGAAATACAAATTATATTTTCATAATATTAAAAAGATCATCTGGAGAAATGGTAAATTCACAAAACAAAGGAAAAGCATGTTAGCCAATGCAAAATGTGTTAACAGATAAAAATACAGAACACACATTTTTATAAGCGGAATAAAAACAAATACGAAGACATGTTTGCATTTTATCATTGTCTTTATTTAACCAATAGTAAACTTATGACAAAGATAGTTTCTGTAGACGAGATGAAAATCTAATTTGTTGGAAAATTCAGTTTAGAAATGGCGGGAATTTTGATCATCGCTATTTTACGTCTGGATTTATCTTTGCCTCTCGAAATTATTAACCCGGATGGTTGTTAGCCATCAAACGTAGTAAAAAAAAAAAAGAGAAAAAAAGGACTCGTGAAAGTAAGCTAAACGTCTGTTTTCTGCCTTTCCTCTTTATCGCTTGATTATGCCTATCATTTTAAATGCTATCGTAAACTGAACTTTTTGCCTGGTGAACGAATTTTTCAGATTGTGGAGTAATATTTCGATTCTAATATTTGGCATTCGTTATGAAAATTTACTCAGTAAAATTAATTCACACACACACACATTATATATATATATATATATATATATATATATATATATATATATATATATATATATGTGTGTGTGTGTGTGTGTATGTGTATTACATAAAAATGAAACTCAATTATCCCGGGGGTGGGGCGAAATGGCCATCAAAATGGGGTAAAATTGAGTTTCATTTTTATATAATTCATTTATATGCTCTATAATAAATATATTGAGCTCTCTTTTGTGGATCAGTTTTAATATTTTATATTATTAGGATCTACTTGGATTACTTACCGGACTTTTACCTTCACACACACACATACATATTAGGTTGGCTTAAAAGTTCGTTCGGTTTATTAAGTAAATTTTCTACTTAATAAGCGAACAATCTTTTTAGCCAATCCAATAAACTTATCCGGAGTCTAAATATCATATAACATTTTTATATTAAACAATGTTGCGGGTGGTATGTTCATAGATGTTTGAGTTGAAAAAACACGTGTCTCCTGGAATGATTATCCTACAACAAAATGGTTGACTTGCTACGTGAGTACGTGTAATAAAATACAAAGAAACAACTACTATATATATATATATATATATATATATATATATAAAGTAAGGACACTATAACGAAATAATAGCAGTAACTTTTCTCGCTTGTGGAACTCCCTTCCAACTCCACGCGTTTCAGCCAACTCTAATCTGCAAAAATTTAAATGCAATATCAATCTCTTTCTACCGTCCTCTTGATTACTCTTTTGTTCCTGCTCCTTAGCAATCTTCCTCTTTCTAACTCTTCCACACCCAGTAAACCCTTGTGCTTCAGTGACTTTATCTCCTTGTTTGAGGTGAACTCGATTAAAAACTTTACAATAACGCTTAAAGGAAAAATCGCAAATGCTAACTCTACCTTTGAAAAAATCCTGTCTTTATCAATCCGTTATACCCTTTTGAGGACGGGAGGTTATGGGTTACAGATAGAAAGTTGTAAATCATATCGGATTTTTATAAGTCCATAATTAATAAAGTCTTTTTTGTTTTGTTTTTAGATAAACCTATAATTAATAGGTTTTCTTTTTCTTCATTCTTTTTTATTTTTTTTTAAACCTATAATTAATACGTTTTCTTTTCCTTTCTTTTTTATTTTATTTTTTTAACCTATAATTAATACGGTTTCTTTTTCTTCTTACCTTTCTTTTTTTCTTTTCTTTTTTTTTTTTAAACCTATAATTAATACGTTTTTCTTTAGTTTTTATTTTTATTTATTTATTTTATTTATTATTTTTATTTTTTTTAAACCTATAATTAATACAGGGTTTTATTGTGGATTTTTATGATTAATACCTTATTTCACGGAAGACATTAATGGGCGATCGGAGAAGCATCCTCTTGGGAGTCGGTTCCACAAAGCATGTGTCATAAGAAAGATATAACATTAAAAGACTAACAAGAAATCGCAAAATTACTGATCGGTAGAAAAAGAACATTGAAAATTGAGGCGGTGGAGCCAAACGGAAATTGAAAATTTGGGCAAGAATAAGAAAAATTGGCTTAAAGACTGAATAAGAAACAAGTATGGACTAAAAAACTAAGATTCTATTTGAAGAAGCTAATGTTGCAAAAGTAAACAGAGAAAAGATGTAGAATATTTAAAAAAAAAATAGCTATGACATGAAAACAACAAAAACATCCACCTCTTAAAATAAAAACCACAAAGGGAATTATGTGAGTTTGGTAAAGAAGTACCTGAAAACTAATTTAGCAGCAGTAATTTTATTGAGGAATGTAGAGCTTAGAGCTAGATCGGATGGATCTGATGGTTGTGCTAAAGATTGGAACTTTCATGAATTTAGTCAACCAAAACAACTTAGAAGCCAACAGTGGGTGGGGAGTAATATTTGGGGTTAGTATTGTAAGCAGTAAAATATATGTCTCTTCCGAGTTGATACATAACATGATTATACAGAGAAATATTCTAAATTCTCGGAAAAAAGATTTTTTTGAGTGGTACAGGTGATAAGAATAAAAACTAAATGGTATATACACTCAACTATTAAGAGCAGCGCTAAACGTCAACTGGTAGCAATATATTCCCAATTTAAACTATATAGGAACCTACCGAATATTACGGAAATAATCGATGAAGAGTGAATGCATTTTAGTGGTCGTTGTTGGAGAAGTAACAAGTGTTGTATCAAGTTATACTATGGAATATCAAATTGTGGGGAAAGATCAAGTAAGAGACGAGTAAGAACCTTCATCGATCAATTTCTATATGACACAAGAAACAGAAAGTGAATAGTTTTTTTTGTTGTTTTTTTTATATCTATGATCATGATTGAATTCCTCGCACAAAGATACATATATGTGTTAATCGGAATGGCATTGACATCACTTACAAAAATGAATATCATCTAGAAGTCAAAAATGAAAACAAAAAAAAAAAACACAGAAATTGCAATTCTTTTGATCAACAGTAGAAACAGTTGTCTTATACAGGGTAAGCATTTGGAGATTAACAAAATCGGCGGCAAACCAACTAGATAATACGTACACTTAACTGTTGAGAGCAACGTTAAATGACAGTCGGTAACAATATATGTCTAATAAAATAAAAACTGCAAACACGGGCATTCGTTAACATAACACCGCTTTTTTAACTACGTTCACCTCTTCGGAAACGTTTGTTTTAAAAGACGACGATTGAAATTGTAATAAAATCTCAATATATGAAAGTGAATTTATACATTTTCTTTGTTCTTGAAAATTCACAGCAAAAATAATAAACACTATTTATTTATTAGATTGTTTATTGGAATGGTTGGCAAAACATTGGCTAATTGCCAATTGATTCGAAGTTTATAAAATTTTAAATAATAAGAATGTTGTTTTTACAATAGGGTTCATCTTGTACAAGGCCCGGTACCACTTGAGGTACAGTATTGCGTTAAGAGGTATTTTGTACGAATAAGAGGCGGAAGATAATAGTTAACCCTAGACTTGAACAGGTTAAGATGTAGTCATCGGGGAAACATCCTCTTGGGAGTCGGTTCTACAGAGCAGTGGTTTGTAGAAGGGAGCTGTTTGAATGGAATTACTTCTCACCAATGGAATTCAGAGGGAATGTGGGTGATTTATTATAATGTAATTGGCGTGACGGTTCCTAGCTGTGAGGGTCAGACCTGGCGGAACTAAGGAATGTAGTTCGTCCGAGCACTTTCCATGGAAGTAGCGATAGGGCAATGAAAGGCTCGCCACATCTCGCCTGTGGAAAATAATTCGTAACCTACAATGACTCGAAGATGCATCTGCAGTCTATCGAGACTAGAAAGTGAGGACTGGGCAGCTCCCGCCCAAATATAACAACAGTTCTCCATTTTCGACCTGATTTGCCTCTTATAAAGGTAGAAGATAGTTTGAGGTGTCAGGTACTTACTGAAGCGGTACAGGAAGCTGACTATTTTACCCGCATCTTTAGCGATGTACGAGTTCCACTTGCGGTCAGTTTTTGAGTTTACGGTCCAATAGTCTCTTGAGGGGGACATCCGTTCATGGTGACTGGCGGTAATTCGGGGTCCGATCGGCCATGATGGAATGTAGCTACTCTGGTTTTCGAGACATTGAATGTAATCAGCCAGCTGCTAATCTCTGATCATCAAGATGATTATAAATTTATAAATGAAAATTTTTTTCACATTTATTTCTTTAGAAATTGGTTATTAGATAAATATTGCATTAGTTCTGAATGTATGAGTTTTTAGAATGTTGTAAATATTAAATTATTGTTGAAAATAAATAATCTTATAAATAATGTTTAATATTTTTGTTGTAAATTCTCAAGAACAAAACAAAATGAATCAATTCACTTTCATTATATGTTTACGTTTTATTCCATTTCTGATCATCGCTTTTTAAAATGATAAACATTAGTGTAGTGTAAAAATAGTTAAAATAAAAACGGTGTTATGGGAAAAACCGTCCTTTTAACACTACGTCTTATTGTGGGCACGTTTATCCATGTTTACCAAACACATGCTCTCTCTCGCTCTCAATATTTTTGTTTTAAATTCTTAAGAACAACAAAAGAAGTGTATAAATTCACTTCCATCATACGTTTAGGCTTTATTCCAATTCTAATAATGCTTTTTAAAAGTTAACATTGGTGAAGAGCGAAAAGCGGTGTTATTGGAAAAACCGTCCCTTTGACATAACGTCTTTTTTGCGGGCACGTTTATCCATGTTTGCCAAAAAACTATATGAGAACATAAAAAAGACCACGAATACAATCTGTGGAAGGAGAGTGCAGTTCAGTGGCAGTTGCTGGGGAAGTAAGAAAGAAGTTATTAATCAGATATGCAATACCAAATTTTGGTGAAAGATCAAGAAGTAGACCAGCAAGAACCTTCATCTATCCATTTATAAACGACACAGGAATCAGACAGATAAACTGGGGCAGAAATATGGATGACAAAAATGCTTGAACAGAAATGTTCGCTTGAAAACGATCAGACAGATAAACAGGTCACAACCATTAAGTTTTTAAGCTAAGCTTTAAGTGTATCTTTATGCAAGACAGTGTTCGTTCATGTTCTGCAAGGCTGACTGTTGACGACATTGCAGCAAAAAAAGGTTTCAGAAACACCAATAGGTTGACACCAAGCCTGTCTAATAAAGTTATGAGCCATCATTAAAAGAAAGGTATATTGACGTGCCAAAAGTCATATGATAACAGTATTTAAAAGTAATATTAAATGGCGCCATCGTACCTTGACGTCACCGAAATATCCAGGCCTCTGTCAGTTGTTCTCTTGTATCAGGTGAATCAGTGTGAACACCAGCTAGTCTGTTCATGGCATGGCGACGTGAATTATTGGAGTTTGGACATGTCCCTCGATCTAGCAGAATATTTGATGTAAGACATTACTGCTATCCGTGGACATGACATTGACTGACCACGTGTCTTTAACGATCTTAAAATGTCTAGCTAGAAATGGCTGTGGAAACAAACAAATGATACACTGAGATTCAAGGCAGGAGGTAACAGGCGCGTATCCAGTGAGTTAGTTCACTTTTGTTTAGCTTCAATCCACCAGAATGTCCACATTAACACCAGAATACACAATTGCTCTCATAACGTCGCTACTAGGAACCTGCGGGACTGGCAACGTATGGCATGATTACAATTACAGTTGTTTCGGACTGATGATAGGGTTTGAATGGACCGCAGCTGTCAACAAGGCTCTGTGTAGAATCTTGCTAGCTCTATAGCGCATTCACGTGACATGGGTTCGGTCCCCTGTTCCACCTTAAACATGTCATTGACCGGTGACCGCTATGTTGCACTGTTTCGTGATCATTTCCACCCATTAATGGACTCGGTATATCCCAACAATCGGTCATTCCAACGAGATAAAGCACTGTGACATCGGGACAAGAATTGGTTAAGAGAATATTCTGATGACTTCGGATTGCGTTTGCTCGACAGGAGCATCTATAGGATGTAGTGGAGAGGCCTATTCGCACACAAGTTTTGAGCAAAATACTACAGCTCTAGACAACTCAGCATTTCTCCAAAGGTCTTCCAAACCACTTGTAAAAATCGATGCCCCATCGAGTTAGTGCACTTTGCCAGGATAAAGGGGTTCATTATGGATACTGACTTTTGGCACGTCAGGGTATATGAGAATAAAAGCAAAAATCAAGCAAAGATGATTCCTGGAATGCAATAAAAAACTGCTACAAGAAAATGTTAGTCTAAACAACAAAATATAAACAGAACAGATTGAAGTTAGGAAATGAAAAGGGATTCTGTATTAACATGCAAAATAGTAATTCATTCAGGTATATAGGACATTGTATATTATATATATATATATATCGTCAATACGTTTAGGGTTTATTTATTAATTAAATTGTATGTTATCGTAATATGGCAAAATCTTTAAGTAGAATATTATGAAGCTTTATTTGACTAAGCACTGAAAAAGCGTTTATTTTCTTATATGGAAGGTTACAAGATAGGTGGAGATGGGATGTGCTTATTTTATTTCCACGGTTTCCTTTAGGATGTTTGCATAATAAAACATGATACCCCTAAAACAAGTTTGTATTAGGGGTGTCTGGTTTTATTATACAATATTTATTATTATTATTTATGTATTAATTTATGAAAATATTTTTAATAATGTTAGATATTATAAGCTAAAACACACGGTCTATCCTGAAAATCTTACCAACTTACCACTGGTTAAACTACTTACACTTGGCAGTAAATATCGATTGGTGTTTTAGTGTAATAGTCTCTATACTACTAAACTAGATTTTCTGGGTTTTGTTTCGGTCTGCTGGGCTAAAGGAATTTGTAAAAATCAAAAATACTAGGCAGCATTCTAAGAGGCAAAAAAAAAAAAAAAAAAGACGCCATATTAATATTCACTTAATAATTCACTGCGTCTGATTTTATTATGCAGCTTATTGATTCCATAAAAAAAAATAGGATTAACCAACCGACATTAGTAAAGTTTTCAGGTTATATTTAAATTTATGATGGGTTGTTTTATTTATCGTGTACAGCAATCTGACATTGTGTACGCGGAGAACAAAGTTGGAAAAAAAGCGTCTCGTTAATTCTTGAAAGCTGAGAATAAAGTTTTAATGGTGCCCGTTTATTTTTAGCTGCACATAACATAATGCAGAACAAGATCCTGAATTGTAGTTTTATCAAGACACTCAATCCCTTGTTATTTTACTAACTAGAAATTTCAACTTTTAAAACAGGTAAGATATTTTTCAAATAACAATAACTAAATAACTATTCAGTTAAAAAAAAAAAAAATAGACATCTATTTGTATATTTAGTGGATTGTGTTAAAACAACCTTGACATTTGTCAAAAAGATAACGGAAACTTGAGGGTAGCTACGTGACTTGGGAATTCTCACTAATTGTACAATGACAGCTTAAATGTATAGACATGAAAATGTTCAAAATCTACTTATTAATGAATAAAATGAAACCGTGTACAAAACACAGAAATTTTTGCATTCCTCTAAGATACAAACATTTTGCGCTAACCCCCAAAATGCAAATCAACTGCATGAATATTTTGAAAACTAGCGTAACATTAAGAAATTACAACATTTTTAATTTCTTTATATTTTTTTTTCATTAATTTTAATGAGAAAATCATTATTACTTACTTGATAGAATAATTGAGATAATAATAAAAAGAATTTTCGAAAGCAAATATAAAAAATATTTGCGCGAACTGACGGCAAATAATTTTTTTTTTAAATGCGTTATTATTAAATTTTTAAACATCTTATTTTTAAAAGAAATTATTTTTCTATTATTTAAAACTCATTCAAAAATTTAGATGTTAAACAAAAAAAAAAATCACAGTTAGTATTATTACTAACTTTCATGATGGGTGACAAGTAGCAAACGACCTTGAGAAAAAAGGCAGAGGACAAGGTGATTTGCATAGTGAAAGTCGACTGCCCGAATTCTATATGCAGAATTAAAACGGAAAAAAAACATGCAATTTTTAAAAAAATTAAAACTGGTAACTTCATCATGTAAAAAGAAAACCATCTTAATTTGAAAAACAAAATCTGAAAGTTGATCTAATGTTCATTATTACTTACCAACTGAATTACCTTGAACTTGTCTCTGAGGCAAACAGCTAGCCGACTGCGCTACAGACTGCAACGGTTTCAAGTACCTTGACACGTAATTCCCTGACTGCTGCTATTTGCCATCTAGCGGTGGAGAGAGAGAGACAGAATATTCAAGGTAGATTACCCCTTCGTAAATTTTCCAAGAGTGATCTCCCCTGTACATACACATGCATTTGTGGGATAAATATACATATACATGTATGTGTGTGTATATATATATATATATATGTATATATATATATATATATATATATATATATATATATATATATATATATATATATATATATATATATTTCCGCACTTAATTTATTTTTCATTAATATTTTGCTTATAAAAGTACTATAATGGCATCATGCTTGTTTTTTCTTTCTTTTTTGTTTTCTATTTTTTTTTAATTTTTAAATTTTTACATGAGCATATTTCAGTACTAAAAATGTCCCAGCGTTATCTTAAGAATAACGTCCGAACAGATACGATGGGTTATTTTTAGTAACGCAAGCAGATTACTACGCCCATACCTTTTATGTGCACAGCTACCAGCCTGGTGTTATGTGATAAATACGTGGCAACTTACGTTTTGAATAGCACAAAGTCATAGGGTTTAGGATGAATATCAAGGACGCTTGAAGCATTAAAGTTGAAGGTCGTGTTATACTAACCCGAACCTGTCTCGGAAGCATAGTTAATTTATCCATACTGAAGGACTAGGTAGTATTTGCTAAAACTTCGAATGACATTGGGCGTTCAACGAGTAAATTTTCCAAGTGTTTTAAATTTGATTGTAAAATGATAATTAAGAGAGCAGAAAATATATCTGCTAATGTCATACACGTATTTTTTACAAACAAATGTCGTGATTGTTCACATTAAACATAAGATATCGTAGGATATTTTAAATCAATTTATAGTTTGCTAAAAAAAAAAATATTGCAAGTTTGGTCTTTTCTCAAATAAAATTGTTGCTTTTATATATATATATAAAATAATATATATATAAATAAAATTGTTGCTTTTATATATATATATATATATATATATATATATATATATATATATATATATATATATTATGCTCTGTAAATTTACATTCAGCACTGTTTTGTAAAAATAAAAATATCAATATGAACACCAGATTATATATCTTACTGTTCGTTCTTTTTTTCTATAATATATATATATATATATATATATATATATACATATATATATATATATATATATATATATATATATATATATATATATATATATATATATATATATATATATACATATATATGTGTACATATACATATATATATATACATATATATATACCTATATTTATATACATATATATATATGTATATAAATGCGATAGATAGATAGATAGATAGATAGATAGATAGATAGATAGATACTGACATAATGTATCAATTATAAGAATTAAAATTAAAATCTGTTTTTATTGTGTTTCTAACTATAATCCATTAATGTTCACTGATCTCAACACTGGACGCTAGACATTAATGGATTAAACGCAAAGTATCCTTAACTTAATGCATATTTATGTGTTTTTCTTAAAAGCTTAGATTATATAATATAATATGTTTATTGTATTTATTAAAAAAAAAACTTCTGACTTATTAACAACTGACTTTCTAGCCTAAAATAAGTATACAAACATGTATATATCTTTAGGATGTAACCAGTTTTACAAGTTTTGGCTGGTCGCCTAGAAGAAACCTATAGACATACGGCTGTGACAACCTCTGGGCAAAAACAGGTATTTTAATCTTCAATTCAATCTCTATCATTGAACTATAGCCAAAAGTACCCCATAATGCAAATCTATATATAAATATAAAGTTGTAGCCTCTGTTTGTCTGTTTATTTGTTATCGAACTCCACCTAGGGTTTTGGAGATACATTCCCTATAACTATATATATTTTGTAACTTACTCAGGGTACTTCTATAAGTATATTTCATTTTGATCAAAGGGGGCACACCCCTCAACTGATTTTTCCCTTTGATTTAAATTAAATTTAAATTTGAACAAGGCTCCTATCCAAAATGAAGTAGAAGAAAGCCAGAAGATGGAGGTCAAATCGGCAAGATCAAAATGAGATAATATGGACGTCAAGTTGAGCAAGAAATCACCAATCAGTGGGTAGTGCCTTATAATACATATTTGTTGCGACAATTCAACTGTCATATCAATGTTGAAATCTGCTCATCAATTTATTCAATTAAGTATTGCATCAAATACATATCAAAGTGGTCAGATAAAGCTGTTTTTGCACTCCCAACTGAATTTTTTCTTTGATTTAAATTTGAACAAGGAAATGACTCCTATCCAAAATATAGAAGGAGAAAGCCAGAAGATGGAGGTCGCATTTAGTAATATTGAAATGCATCATTTTTTCTGCAAATTATAACAATGATTTAAAATTAATCATTTTCTTACAAAAAAAATGTGTGACACGTGGCAAGGCGCGGGTAATTCGGCTAGTATATATATATATATATATATATATATATATATATATATATATATATATATATATATATTCAATATAAACAATCATTAATAATAATAAAAAAAATATATTAGGGTGCATCAAAACTGTTTTCGTTTTTGTTTGAGGCGACAAAAATGTGGTTCTACAGAAGAACGCTGAGAATACCGTGGACGGAGCATGTGAACAACGAGGAAGTTTTAAAGAAAATGGAAACAAAAAGAACACTTATACTTAGAATAAGAGGCAATTTTGTTTTGCTTTGTTTTGTTTTGGATGTGGGTTGGATAATGAGAAAAAAGGGCTTGGAAATTTTGACACTCACAAGACAAAATTAGCAGGAGAGAGTGAAATAGCGACTAAGCTACATAACAAGCTTGTGTAAATGGATAGTAAAACAAGAAATGGAGGGGATACTAAAAAGATAAATTTGCTAAAAGCTGCAAAGCATAGTAAGACGTGGAGAGCCATGATCGACGATTTCTTAAAGAGACCACGGCACAAAAATAAGTGAATTCTTTATTATTAAGTTTATGCCATGCCCATCACTGCAAATGGGTAGCCAGAGCGTGCTGACAAGTCTTTATGTCCCCACAAGATTTTCCAGATGTCCACCCATACATAATATTGCAGACTCACAGCATTAGAAAGAAGACAACGCCGTAAAAAAATGGCGCTCCTTTCGACCATCAATATTTTATCCCGATCACGAAGCTGAAAAACCTGTTTTATTTACACTATTTACATTCGGCCTATTGTCCTTATCTTTGTTGTTGTTATCACAATGTTTCGGCCGTTGTACCCTCCGGTTTTCATCAGGTGTCGATCGTTCCAGTTAACCTACAGAGAATTCTGACCAGAACTATTCATTTAATCAATGGAGGTAGACTGTTCTCGTTCTAGGGATATCTCGTCTGTTTTTAGTACTGCTAAGTTGCTACTGAGCCCAAGTACACACTGCCCGACCCAAGGATTGAACTCACAATTACTATATCACCAAATTCACGAACCAACGCTACAATCTACTACTTTCGTTTTTTCTACTATTAGGTTGGTGCAAAAATAAAGACGTAATAATGTCGTTTTTTGACGTTAAAAAATACGTCAAAAAACGACATTATTACGTCATTATTCTTGCACCAACCTAATAGTTTTTTTTTTGTGTGTGTTTGTGTGTGTGTGTGTGTGTGTGTGTGTGTGTTACTTGTTTTCTTTGTTTTGTCTTTTGGTTTTGTTTTTTCATTTTTTTTTTTTCGTGTGAGTCTCGCGAATCCCCAACAATCTTGCTACACAAGAAGCTTATTTATATTTCTTCAATTTATCCTGTTCATCCATCCGTAATTAGTATTCGGTGATCATAATAGCAATGGCAATAATTAGCCGTTTCTATACAGGAAATATTCGGTACTCATTGTCCAAACAGTTGAAATTTATAAAATATTTTATTTAAAACAATTTTACAAGAAATTAGTCTTCTAAAGTCCACTGTTATCATTCTTTCTAGGAGTTTCCTTAACTTTTGCTTAAGATAATATGAAAATTCCACAGTTGAGATGCTGTCGTGTGTCGACCAACAAAATCTACAAGTGCTGAATTGGGTAAGAAAATAGACAAAAAAGCTAATAGAATAACATTTTTGTGTAAAGAAAGTTCAAGGATAGTTCCTGAAAAAAAGGGCAAATTCAGGGAAAGTTCTTAATAGACTCTCTGTAAAGAAAAATGAATAGTTGAACTTACTCTGTTGGTTAGTTAAAGAGTGACTGGGCGCATTGTCTATGCCATGTATGACTGTTACAGGGGTGCGCCAATTTTCGTGTCCTAACACGACCTCCACGCGGTGTGAAAGAGAGCTAGTCTTTTTGGGATTCACGCTAAGCGAGCTCTCAGCTTTTTACGCATGACCAAAAGCTGAAAAAGGGTTGCTGCTGTTAACAAGGTCTTCAACGCATGCGTGTCTGACAAAAAAAGGTCTAATTATCTGGTATATTCCTCTTACGTCCATACAACAACTTCATTCGGTAACTTCTACTTTGTGTGGATTTTTGACCTTGTATAAGGCGAACATTTATTTAAAAAAACAAAAAAAAAAAACAGGCTTGATTATATTTTTTTCTCTTCCAAGTCCATATGCTACTCATTTTTGTTGCTGTTGCAAGTTTACAAATGATGTGTTTTTTTATTAATTAATAATACTCTTTGCTTATGATATTGTAGCCCCTAGCGCCGTTCTGTTAAGATCAGGAGATATAGAAGGTTAGGTTTGTAAAATACGATTTGGGCTTCTGCTAACTGATGAGTTCCTGGTAACTCAAACGTTATAAGTTTCTAGTATGTTTCGGGGCTTCCTCGAAACAAAGATACCGTGGTGTGAAAAATGAAAACAGCCTTGTAAGGTTGCGATATTGTCAAAATTAATGATCAAAAATTATTTAATGTTTAAATCACATGTAAAAACCTTAATTTATTCATTTTCCCGGGGAAAATCGGTACATTAACAGTGTAGTATCTACGTCCCATCTCTATAAAATTACATAAAGCTTCACCCACTTTAAAAGATAAAACTAGTAATAAATGTTTGCTGGCCTATATACTTCTGCATTGTCAAATAACTGCTTTCTGTAGCAGAGTCGCTAAATGGTCTTCCTCTCAACGATGATCCGGATACGGTAGTCGACGGGATACAGATCTGCATAGTTTTATAACCAATGTTAGGGGGTTATATGATTGTGAAAATCATCAGGTAGTCACATTTGGATTGTGCAGATCGTGAGGGGGAGCAAAACTCTACTGGAAAACGTACGGCTACTCCATCAATCCAGTGCTTGACCACTGTAACTAGCACCTCCATGAAAACAGCTGCGTTAATCTTGACGTCCTGCGGCAAAAGTTGGACAGTATGAAACGACTCAAGGACTCCAAGGGCTATTACATCAATATTAACTTGTACAACTTCGTCTTGGGGTCTGTAGAGAGCCACGTTTCGCTCTTGCTGTCCTTCTCTACTCTCCATTAATCATCTGAGAGATCTTTCTCTACCTTCCATTAGCATGGCTGATGCTAACCTCCAGGAAAGTGACTCGTTGCGCTTAGGGTGCTTACGGACGCTTAGAATGCTTCTTTCTCGTAGCCAACTGATGACACGTCCTCACCAGCTTCGAACACAAAGGATATGTCCGCTTTCAATAAGTTTGTCATTTCCTATGTTAGAGTGAAAGTCGTCAAGTTAATGCTATCTATACGTCTGAAAGAAATGACGAGGTTAGAATTTGGCACAGGCCGCATAATGTTTAAGGTCCGCTAAAAATGAATTCTCAAATAAATCCTCACTCTCTCTATCTCCCTCTCTCTCTCTCTTACATTGAAACTCTCTCTCTCTCTCTTATATATATATATATATATATATATATATATATATTAAATAATGCAGCTTAATTATTATTGTAAAGAAGTAGTCATTCAAAGAATAAATCAATAAAGTTAATGTAATTAATGCCGAATTCACTTCGCTAACATATTAAATAAGGCATTAACTCAATGACCACTCGTTGACCGACGCGATCCCAGTTTTTATTTATTGTAAAATTAGATGATCTATGCATTAGGATAGCATATAGTTACCGAAAGTACTTGCAATATGGACCGAACATCTCATCCATTTTGTTAGCGAAGTGAATTCGCCATTAATTATATTAACTTTATTAATTTATTCGTTGAATGACTATTTCTTTAATATATATATATATATATATATATATATATATATATATATATGCGCGCGTGTGTGTGTGGTTTAAGACTAATTAAAAATATATAATATTAGAAATTGCTTTACTGACGTTAGGATAAAAAAAATGAGCAGATATGTCTATTTCGAGAGTCAGAGATAAATCTGTGTTTAAAGGTACTATTCCGGGACAGAGAAGTCCAATCCTGCTCGAAGAGAACATATTTTTCTCTAATAAGATTTCTCGAACATTCAGACCGGCAAACGAAAATAAATAAATATACTGTTTAAAAAATAAACAGAACGTCTACTCACATATAAGTATCCACTAGAAATAAAGTTTAACTGATAAAATCTGTTGGATTAATAAATAAAAAAATTCTCTTCCTTTTTTTGGGGGTGGGGCGAATATTTATGTATATATATATATATATATATATATATATATATATATATATATATATATATATATATATATGAAGAAATATAGTCTTCATGTGTGCTATATTTATGGGATAAAGTGCTCAATATCAGAGATAGAGCGTGTGTAAATATAAAAGTGAACATAGAAGTCAACACTTAGAGGCGACAGTCTGTTTCATGCTATATGCAATCGTCGTGGCCTGACGATTGCATATAGCATGAAACAGACTGTCGCCTCTAAGTGTTGACTTCTATGTTCACTTTTATATATATATATATATATATATATATATATATATATATATTTGTCTTTATTCATATTGTGTTTTTACAAATATATTTTTAGTTATATCTGATTTTTACACACTCATATATATATATATATATATATATATATATATATATATATATATATATATATAGGGTGTGTTGAATACAAAATAAATTTTGTCAATTTTTTATTTTAATTTTTCTACAGTTCGGACCATTTTTTTCTGTTTTCTGGTGAGAATTTGAACATAAAGCGTCCGTGAGATTTTGGCTTTTAAAAGAGTTCTCGTTTTTTAATTTCTTTTCTTTTCTTGTTTTTTTTTTCTTTTTATTCATTAATTATTTATTTATTAGTAGGAGTATATCTGTCTATATTCATTTCAGTGTTTGTAGTTGAGATACTTACGACGAGAGAAAAAAAAGACGTCTATTCGCTATGAAAGTCGCGAAAAAGTGAGAGCTTCTTTCAAATCTCGCGCTGCCTGTAATTATCCTCAGGGGCGGTAATTCAACACAATTGAAACCATTTGGCTAAACATTGCTGCACAATGAGGTGATCTAATTTACAAAGTTCAGTATGACAAAAACAAGATCAAAAGAATATTATATTATCCAAGTTAAAATTTGATAGCAGAAGAAATATGTTTAATTCTTTCAGGCATCGAACTTATCAGACCTGCTATCATCTCTTGTGTGATATCCGACGAGAATACATTGAAAATCATTTAAGTGGAGGGTGTTCCTGACATTTTATTCTGAATGTACTATGCAGACCTTAGAGTTTCTGGGAGAAAAAAACATAATCAGGTGTGGTCAGTAGTTGAACAATGCCAGTATACTAAAAGCCACCGTCAAGATGTCTTGTGACTTCGTACTACCATTGGCAGCTTCGGAACAGTTTCGTCTGCAAAAATTTATTCACAAAGCCTCGATCAACTCGTGATGCAGCACGCTGAGATCGTCAACCCTGGCTGGAACAAACTGAGAAATTCGAGCCCGGATTTCAGAGTCTGAACGCTAATCACTCGATCATGCACAAATATATAACTAATAATGTTATAATAAATAAATATATATATATATATACTTAAACCGCATATAAATTAACCAGAAATTAAAGAAAAATATAAAAACTGGTAACAACAGAAATGAATGGTGTTTATTTTTAAAAAACGTAGCTTTGATGTGGCACAAGGCCGAAAGTATAGGACACTTAGTGAAGATCGAACTCGCTTTTCAGGACACATGGCCCAGTGGATAAAAGGACACATGGATCCATTGACTTGATCCAAAGAGTTGTGAGTTCAATACCTGTCTACTGAAGTGGTTAAGAAAAACGTGGAAAGTTTATTTAAAGGTCGATAACTGAAACATCCGGAAGAGGCATGGCACGTGGAACTTGAACAGTTTATTTCCCGGTGGACGAAATAAAGGGTTCAATCGAAATTCCAATCACCTGAAGAGGCCCGGAGCGTACAACGGCCGAAACGTGGTTAATATCGCAACAAAGATGAGGACAACAGACCGAACAATGTAAATAGTATAAAAAACTGAAAGTGTATACATTGATGAACTACTTTTGAGCAATATAACCTTTTTATTTTAATAAATATAACCTTTTTTTTTTTCTTTTTTTTTTTTATTTATTTATTAATAGAAAAAAAATAAATAATAGCCCACAAGATAAAAAAAAATAGTTACCCGATACTGACTGGGAAAGAATCCAAATGAAGTTTGTAAAGCTATTGGCACATATTTTTTTGTAAACTATACAAAACTGGCAACACATATCAGACATTGTTTCTAAATGAGGAAAAAATCTGAAGTTAGAAACTCTGCAATTGAAATAGAAATCCGTGCCCTCTACAGATAGGTCTACCACATGGTTATCGCGTAGTTATGAAGCGTGAGGCGGGCATTAGAGAAAATAAAGATTCGTTAATTACATGTAAAAGTTATTGGCGAAAAAAAAAAAAAGCGGCGTGCCGAGCATAGATTTCTATTCAGTTCTCTTTCTCGCAACAGTTCTTGAAATAAAAATGCGAACCAATCCCTTTTCCTGGATATTAGAATGAAAGTAGTGATGGTGTGGTATATCTCCCTCGTGCTGGGGGAAGTCTTGCCTATCGGCGCCAAATTGAGCCAATGTTGCATAGCCCTTTCATTCTGGGGAGGCCCTGGGCGACGGTGTCAATTCGCTAATAAAGTTGCATTCTTCTTTCACGGCCGGTGATCGCAAGATGTATGTTTCGAGATGGAAAGAACTTCAACACAGGGAATTTTAACCTAACTCTTTTATTAATCACGTCGACGTTTACATCTTCTACCTATCCAGTGGGGTCACTCCCTCACTGGGGAGCCGTTTCAGACACGAAATTCAACGCGTTGTTCAGAAATAACTCACTGAAAACCCTTTCTCTATCAATCGTTCCCACACTTGTTCAGCCAATCAAAATCGACTTCCTTGTTTTGTCTTCCAAAGATCATCCTCAGGTCACCCGAGCAAAGATACTATTCCCCCTAAAAATAATAGCCTGCTAAACTATTATTTAACAATAGCACATACCATAAAATCATCATAAAGATTCAGAATGTGCAATTAATAAAGTTTAAACACTTTAAATACTTCGTTGTATGGACCAGTTATAACAAATTTAACATAGGTGATAAGGAAATTGAACCTAGAATGCGTAGCGCTAAGGGAGGGTTTCGCCCAACACCGCAGGAAGCTACAAAACCAAAATATTAGGTTGGTGCAAAAATAATATCGTTTTTTGACGTATTTTTTAACGTCAAAAAACAATATTATTTTTGCACCAACCAAATATTATCCTAAGAGCTGGAATTATGCTCTTTAAATATCCTCGTCAGATCTAGACTCTCATATGGATGCCATGCCGTCCAATTCATTCAAAAAATGTCTAAAATGTCAGTTATAATCAACTGTTTCCGCAAATTAATGGTAAAAAAATGAATTCAATGGATGAATCATTTATGTATTAAACTGGACAACCCGTCATCAGATATTATAATTAGCGCTACAGAATCAGAAACAAAGTTTACCAAATAACAAAAACCACTTGAGGACTTCCAAGAGTAGCAACAACAAAAATGGACAGTACATGTAACTAGAGGGGAAAATAAGGACATGGTGTAGACGTTGACTTTCCACATTACCTTAAACAAAAAGTTAGAAATTTAATTGGAATATTTCAGTGATTTACAAATTGCAGACTAATGGCCTTTGTTGGTTACAAATAATTTTTATTTTTTTATAGCAGCCGTAAATACAAAGTTGTAAATAAATTACATATAATACCTCATTGATCTTCTTTGGTTCAAGTAAAATAAAAGTTGTTAAAAGTATCTGATATTTGGTTCAAATTTTTATCACGCGTTAAACCCCATGTTTGTGTCTGTTCTTGTGACAATGACTTAGACCAATGATTCCCCACCGGTGGGGCATGGTAATATTTGGGTGTGACATGCGTAGGATGTGCACCCTTCGGTTTACTATACCAACAGAATAAGGAGGTAATTCAAGAATGAGTTATTAACAGTGAATTGTTTTCTAGTGAGTCTGAATAAGAGTGTTAATGTTAATACGTGTTAATACATACGATGCATATACAGTATGCATACATAAAAATATTTTGTGTGTATGTACGTGCATGTGTAATTGGCATAGAGGGTATTTCCTGTCACCCCACACTCGCGTGTCTCGGTCAACAAAAAAGAGGGCGTAATGCATGTCGTTGGAAGAGCTCATGTTTTGTCGGCCAATCAGCGCGTGTGAGCATTCAGTTTGCTTCCTTCACGTCAACTGCAGTAAAATTTTGAATATGTAGGAATTAAATATTACGGAGGGTGGGCACCAGAATTTTAGAAATACTAAAGTGGGGCATGGCGCAAATCGGTTGGGAACCACTGGGTTAGATAACTGATCACCAATATTATTTTAGAAATGCTAATTAGAAAAATAGGGATTATAATTAAGCGTAATTTGATCGAAGTTGTCCATGAAACTTTATCGATTTTCATTCTTTCATCAAAAGATTCAAGGTTTTTTTGTTTTGTTTTGTTTTTTGTTTTTGTTTTTTTGGCGGCGGGAGGCGGTGTTTGTTTTATTTTTTTATTTTTTTGTTTTGTTTTGTTTTGTTCTTTGTTGTTGTTTTTTTGTTTTGTTTTGTTTTGTTTTTTTGCTGTCCTGCATTTTTGCGTCGGAGTCAAGTTCTTAAATAAAATAGCGTCGGCCGGATTTCTAGTATAGTCCGACCTCTTGAAACCGGCGCTCTTGGGACCAGGGCATTGCCTGAGCACAGAAAATCCCGAATGCCAGAAATCACCCTTAAAAAACTATGCAAACATAGACTTGCCAGTTCGTTCCACATATATATTGCTGTGTTATCAAAGGTAGAAGAAAACTTAAATAGGAAATATGTTGGATTACCGCCCCCTGATTAATAAAATCTCACTGCTACGAGATTTTGGAATTATCGCCCCCTGAGGATTTACAAGCAGCGCGAGATTTGAAATCCTCAATCTCTTTCTCGGTGACTTTTCATAGCGAAAAAAGTATTCTTTTCGCTCCTGCGAATTAACTACAGATACTTATACAGTTGCTCTGAACTTTTCACATTTCATTTCTCATCTTTTCTTTTGTAAAATATATATTTGTTAATATTTCTTTGTTCAAATTCTATGTCTTATTCCTTTGGATTTATACGAGTCCACCAAAATTGTTAGTGGGTCAAATGTGCCAGGAGCTTATAAGAATATAAACCCGCTACAAATAAAACAATCATTAATGCTTTCAGGGTTTTTTTATTGTTTCATGCAAAAAAGTCTAAAAAATAGTTTAAAGCTAAAAAAATAATGTATACTTAATATCCTAAATGAGTAAATATTCAGCTATACATAAGAAATGAACAAGACCGTATCTCCAAAACACTCTGCTGCTGTAGGGTTCGTTATATTCACTTACGCGCAAATACTCCTAGGAAAGGCATGAATCCATCTCACCTACCAGCTATGGATTAATTAGTAGAACTTGTATAAGTAAAATGAATCATTATCTCCCTACAAATTCTTGCAATCTAAAAATATTTCCCGGCTTTAAATAAACCGTAAAAAAACAAATAAATCATATTATATATATAGCCGACGGCTTAGTGGTAAAATCTCCGACTGACACCGATTCAATCCGGTTTCGATCCAAGCTAGAGGCAACCGGGCGTCTAGCCACACTGAAGAGCTGTGATACAGCGAAACAGTATGTCTGACTTTATATATATATATATATATATATATATATATATATATATATATATATATATATATATATATATATATATATATATATATATATAAGGGGGATTTGAATAATCGTAATAATTAATTCATCGAGTCTAAAACAATCTTCAACAGATTTTGGGACTCATCGGCAGTGCGCATCCACTACCGAAAATCGAACCCGGACCGTTACGATATGACGCAAGCGTCATACCCACTGGAACAAAGGGTTTCGGTAGCAGAAAGTTATATATATATATATATATATAGTGTGTTCTTGTATTACTTCGAATTATTCTTTTCATCTTGATTCATATAGTTGTTATTAGAGACACAACGTTTCGACCACGTACCCTCTGGTCATCATTAAGTGTCTATGATTTGCCGATACAGGATATTTGTTGATTATCGAGATATTTATATATCTGTTATTGTTCGTTCTTCTCAGATCCCAGGATTGAACTCGTCACTACTAGATGTCAGTAACTCATGTAAAATATACATCTCACTTGGTTGGGCAATGACGTTTAAAATGGAAAACGAGTGTTAAACTATGCGTATTTTCCTTAGCCTTTCCGTCGTTATTAGAAGTGTTTGCAAAGTTTAGTGTATTATATTTCCAAACATCACGTGACGACGTAATATGAGTTAATGCTAAATGCAGAAGGGTTGTTGGAGATGGTCACGCCCTACTAGTAAATTTATCTTTACCCCAGAGCTGTACACGCGCAGACAACTTGCTGCTTGAATTACAGATTCGTGTAATATACCATCAAACAGCAGTTAACATCATTTAATGTAAACGTAATACATAAACATATGAAATAAATTTAAATTATTTACACACACAGAATTATATATATATATATATATATATCTATATATATATATATATATATATATATATATATATATATATATATATATGTATGTATTTAGGCAGCAATCCTCCTTTCATGCACATGTCATTGAATACAACAGACAAGGTGCTTTGATTTATTTTTTTATACAATTTCTCATGCGATCTAATTTTTTTTTCTTTTAATCGTAACATAACTGTTGACAACACAACTGTAATAGCATCAACTACATGCAAAAAAAAGTCTAAAAATAATGGAAGCCTTATTACTAAAAGTAAAAATACCAACACTTAATATCAACTATCAACATCGACACAATATCTTGACTGTGTTTTAAAAAATGAAGGCATTATATAAATACATACATGCATCTATTTCTTATTTAACAGTTAAAATAGTTCATCCTTGAAAATGGCTAAATGTATAGCCGAAAGCGCTCGGATTAAAAGAACATTCGGACGGTTTTTATATAATTTATCATCTGAAAAGAAGAAAAAATATTAGATCGCATGAGAAATTGTATAAAAAACTAAATAAAATCATCTTTTCTGCCGTATTCAATGAAATTTGACTATATATATATATATATATATATATATATATATATATATATATATATATATATATATATATATATATATATGTGTGTGTGTGTGTGTGTGTGTGTGTGTGTGTGTGTGTGTGTGTGTGTGTGTAAGTTGCCTGATAACGTAACTGTCCGGGTTTCAATTCTCGATAGTGGATGCGCAGTGCTGATGAATCCCAAATATAGGACGAAACGGCAGTCCAGTGCTTTCTGCGTTCTGTTGAGGTTTCTTCTAGACTCGATGAATTGCTTAATTATAATTATCTCAAATACTCCTAATTTCTATCACAAGGTATTATGTATATTTCTCACATATATATATATATATATATATATATATATATATATATATATATATGATAAAAATATAGTTTCAAGGTATGCTATATTTATGTTAAAATGCTCAATATTAAATAAAATATAAAAAGTGAACATTGAGGTCAACACCTAGTGTTGACAATCTGTTTCATATTTAAACGTAATCTTCAGGTCATGTGCGTTGGATTTTTCCTCGTCTTCTTATATATGCTGGTCAGTGGTGAATTATGGGTAGGTCTATTGTATTATTCAAACGGTTATTGTGTGGGCAATAACAGTTATGACTCAAATTATTCTAGTGGATATTGAGTAGAAATAATTGTGGATCCGAATTCAATTTTGTGGCTATTTTATAATGCTGTTTCCTAACTTTTTACTTATTATTCATTATTGACTACTTTATTATTTGTTGTTGATTATTATTATTACGTGTTTGTGCGTGCATTCATAGTTTATTAAGTTGTTCATTATTTACTTAATTTGTTTACTTATTGAATTGGGTTATTTTATTTTTCTCAATTTTTCATTCGTTTTTTACCATTTTTAAGTAACGTAGTAAAAATTTCTGATCGTTTATTTAGTTCATATTGGTCTAAGAAGGTAATTATAGCTATTTTCTCCTCAAGACAAGGTTTACAGTTTTTGGAATTTTTGTTGTAGGCTGATGCTATTTTGCTTATTTTCCATATTTTTTGCAGGATTTATTTTTAATTTCTCATATATTCTTCGAAAGCATTGTGCTGTCTGCATATTTACTATTTATAAAAGATTTTTCACGTGCATAGTTTATTTGTTTCCAGGGTCTCTCCGTTATTCCTATGTATATTTTTCTTCGTTATCTGCTGATTTTACAGTGGCTTTGTATATTAAATTGTTCTGCAAGCAATTACCGTTTAAGGGACATTCGTTCTTTGCTCTGCAGTTACGCATATGTTTGATTTATGCTGGGGTTTTTTTGGTTGTTTTTTATTATTTGTGTCATGTTCTCGGTGCAACTGTAGCTGATTTTTGCTGTGTTTTTGCTGAATATCTTGTGGAGAGTGCTTGATGAGGAAATGTTTGTATATCAGTTTAATTAATATTTTCTGGAGTTTATTTAGTTTTCGTTGTACGGTAGGTTGAACGATATGATGTTTCTTTCCCTGTTGTCTGTGCTGCGTGGAGTTTATGCGAGTGCTGCTGAAAATTTATATATATGTAATACTTATTGATTTACTTAAGATTAATAATTTAACGAATGTCAATGTGAGCAGAATTTTATCAACAAAGTATTCAAGAGCCGTTATTTTTATTATAAAAAATATAATATAAAAAGTTCGTATCCCCCCTGGTCTTTTGAACGGTTTATCCCTTGTTTTCTTTTTCGAATTGAGTTTCTGGTTCTTTCTAAAGTCTTTTCATTCTCTTTCACTCCCAGTAGCCTCCCTTGCATCTTAGCGCTATTATCGCCTTATTTGGGGTGAACTGACTAAAAAAATACTTATCAAAGATCGACAAAGTTTCGCAATGTTTCGCTCGTTTATTTAGCGCATATCATAAGCTTTTATAAAATATAGAAAAACACTTATTTTAAAAATAAAACAATCAACTTATCTTAAAAAATAAACAAATACATTTTAACAATTAAAGATTATAAATGCATAATAATAAAAGTATAATACAATAAACAAAGAAAAATAAAAATAAATGGATACTTAAAATAATAATGACTTCCCTTTTTATAATACGGCATCATTTTCTTTGAGCAATGCAAAATTACGTCAGTTCAGTCAGGTATCATCGTCATATCAATCATATATATATATATATATATATATATATATATATATATATATATATATATATAATCGAGTCACCTCGAGCAAGGCGATAATGCCACTATGACGCCAGGAGGCTATAGGGAGTGAAAGAGAAAGAAAAGACTTTAGAATGAACCGGAAATCCAACCCTAAACAAGAAACAAGGGATAAACTACTATTGTTCAAAAGGAGCTTGAACCGGACGATAAGTGAACCTATCTACGCCTGTGGAGGTAAAAAAATAAATAAATAAAAAAATAAATGAATAATTATTAAAAAAATTTTCAGAAGTTAGGGGAAGACGTTAACAGTATAGAGTTGAAGTAGCCTTTAGAAGGAACCGGAAACCAAATCCTAAACAGGAAACAAGGGATATTTTTAAATCATATTTGGGAAACAATCATTCAGTTCTTCAGGTTTAGTTGAAGATTAACGAGAGTTCTGTTGTGAAAAACTTTTGTTGGTATATATATATATATATATATATATATATATATATATATATATATATATATATATATATATATATATATATATATATATATATATATATATATATATATATGGGATTTTCCAAGGGAATGGATTTGTATTTATCAATCCAACAGATTTTCATCACTAAATCATCGTTATTTTTTGAAGAATGCAGGTTCGAATCCTCCCGGAGAGTGCATATGACTTTTTTTAATAATAATATTTATAAATTCAGGCCGGTAGACGAAAAGAAAGAAATATGTATTTAAATAAAAATAAGGTTTAAAGTAATAAAAACATACACCCTTGTGTAAATTAATTGAAACAAAACGAATAATTCCGTTATTATTTACTTTTTTTCGTATTTTTCCAATTAAACATGACCCAGTACATATGTCAGTACTTCGTGTGTCCATTCCACGAAGTCTTTCCTAGCAGATTGACCACAGATTCTCGATTGGATTTAAATCAGGAGAGTTTCCAGGCCAGTCTATAGTACTTTAATTTGGTCATTGTTCAGGCTAACCAGTGTGTTCGTGGAGCGTTACAATTTTTCGTACGCTTCCTTGGAGTAAAGTCCCTCGCAGACAATGGCTGTTGGACAACTAATCGACAGTCTGGGCGTGATAAAAATCTGATCCAATCACGGATGAAGCAATATTTTTCAAGGCTAATTTCATCATACACCCTGAAAATAAATTCATATTACTGCACACCACAACAAATGAGGAAAAAATAAAAATCGATTACACCCTGTCACTCCAATGGGTCTAAAACAGACCTTATGTTGAAAGAAAGGAAACTAAAGTGGTTGTTTCAATTAATTTGCACAAGGGTGTATATGAGAGAAGATGATATAGATTTTTATTTACTAGAACAATGTTTCTTGGCAGATCTTCTGTGATTTCAGTGAGGGATAATTAATAACAAGAGTTGTAAAATCTTAAACAAGAACAAAAAGAAACTAAACGTAATTGGCTAGACTATCTGCCTAAACACATTTATGAAAAAAAATCAAATTTAAACGTTTAAAATTTAAGCGTTCCAACATTTTCAGCGTTTCTTTTTTGCGCATAATTATAACCAGAGTTTGTATTTTTATATTTCCCCTCTCCTTCGTGCGCATGCGTAGTTACATCAACGGAAGCATCACATTGGTCCGAAGAAGTCCTTAAGGACGACGCACGTCAGACAAAACAAAATTTCCATTGTGCTATTCATTTTCCATATATAGATATATATTATATCGCCAACGTTCATTAAATCCATTCTTAAGTAATCTAACGTATATTTAACTACCACGACCGGCGTTGACGTAAAAACGTCCCCCATATCAATATGCAGAAAACGTCCAAACATAATTATAATAATCGACTTCTTTAAGACTCAATGCATTCATTCATGAAGCCATTTTAATAATTTATAGCGATCATCATCACACACACATATACTACCTATACAAATTCAAATTTCAATAGCAATCATTCATTGGATAGAAATCAACGCTACTGTCTTATGCGACAATTTTGAAATCGCTATATTTTCGTATAGTAGATTTTGTGCACTCTTGGGAGAGTCGGCTCCCAGAAATCTCTTCAAAGCTCATTTACTGATTGGTCAGTGTTGACCAATCGCATTGTCTGCACGTGAAGAGAGATTCTTCCCGTGTAGCACTTCTGATCCAACGATCACCTATAAAAGCAAGAAAAAAGTGTAAACACACCAGTGAGACTTCAGCTGCCACAGAAATCCACGACAGTTGAAGCTATGCGCCGATACTCTCACTCAACACTCACAAACTGCATATTCCTTTACACTTACATATGTTTTCTCTTGCACAGCAAAACTGTTAAAAAAAACATTTATTACAAACTATTAACTCTTTCTTTTCAGAGAACTTTGATAGACAATGATAGTCAAAGAGAGACAACTCTCGTCTTACTCATTGCATGCTTTTTCTTACACATTCTTTATTGTAAACATTGTTGAATACAATTTTTATATATAATGATACCTTTGCCTTGTCCTTTCTTAACATCAGTTTGGTTTCCTAATCAAAATTAAATAAATGTGGTGTAAGTCCACCACACATTGATCTAAGGAAATGTTTGTACGTTTCTAAATAAGTTGGACACCAATTATGACATCCATAACATTGAATGTTTATATCTGACGAAGAATTTCAAGAATATGTTAGCTATAAACCCAAGACTATTTTACAAAATCTATGAAATGTTCACGGGAAACTTTGCACATTGATAAAGACAAAGAAATACGCTGTTTATTCTTATTACCTACTTATTCTGTTACGACTTTATTCAAGTAACAAGTTAAAATTCTTAATAATCATATCAGCATTTATGACTTGTGTTGATCATAAGAGACTTGAACCGAGCTGAGGCAGACTCTTCGTGCATTTTATTTTGAACTAACATCAAAATGAACGTGCTGGTAGTTGAATGGTTATCGACGCAGAAATTTAATCGGCTATTCTAGCTCTGATTCCGGCCTGGTATGTTGCTTTCCCTTTCGCTAATACTCTTGGTAAAAACATAAATGTATATATTCCCCACTCTAGCTATAAGTTAACAGAGTAGACTGAATTCTATGGCTTTGGGTGGCAACCAAACTAAGAAAAGGAACATTTTGATTTATTCTAATCATTTCATTTTAGGAAATATTTTTGGAAAATCTAAGACAAAGTGTGATTTTTTTTTTTTTTTTCGTATGACGTGTTTCGACCTTTAGGCCTTCATCAGATTAAAGTGATGTTTGCGTTGATGTGATTACACAGGTGCATGAGGGAAACGATGAAATTTTAAATTTAAATTAAACTTTTTATGTGCTTGGGTATATAGTATAGCCGATTTCATTTATATATATATATGTGTGTATATGCATGTGTGTGTGTATGAAATTTATTAATATATATCTGTGTGTGTAAGCAAATATATGGATATAGATCCGACAGTATGAAGAAAAATATACAGAAAAACAAACAAAAATCCTAATATGCAATTATGACATTATATTAACATTAACGTTGACATTATATTAACATTAAAACAGCATAATTGCATATAAGGATTTTTGTTTTGTTTTTCCGTATATTTTTCTTCATATCTGTGTGTGTATGTTGAATTTTGCTATATTTATGATCAATTTACTTAGAGACCAAAAGCAATTCAACTTGAAAAAGTAAAATAAATAACAGGAAGAATCATAGATTTTATATAAATCGATTGATTATTGCAGGTACGGGGTTTATAATGTGCAGATTACTTAAAATCACCTGTAATGAATAAGCAACATCAACGGTTATATAAATATAAAAACGTATTCTCTCTCTCTCTCTTTCTTTCTCTTTCTCTATCTCATTTTCTCTGTCTATCTCTCTCTGTCTGTCTGTCTCTATCTCTCTAACATAATTTCTTTTAATGTTCCTGTACGTCACCCTCTTGGCGGAAGGAAGCCTTGTAATACATCCTAGGATCCTTCTGGCTGTTTAGAAGTGGGTACGGATCACCGGATAATGTGATGTCTGTGTGTCGTTGGCTTCATCCAAAAGGGAACCAATAACTGAACAGAAACAATTTAAAAAAAAAAAAACAACAACTTTTTCCTTTCATTTTATAACTTGTCAAAATATGTTTTGCAAAACAAACATTTTAAAAGTATATTGCAGAAATTGTGATCTCTTGAAAGAGACTGTCATGTTTCACCAAAAAACTTATAAATGCCAAAGTCATTTATCATTGAGTTTGATTTTTTTTTCTACCCCACCTAGTCTGTCAGAGGATTTATCTTAACGCTCGATAGGTGGCGTTTTATGAAGCAGTATAAAAAGAAAGCGCACATAAGAAAATGTCTCTCTTCAACAAAAGAGATATAACGCCACTACTAACTAATGACTCCCGTAACAAACTGGTAAATAATGCTATTACAAGATTTTCAATAAAACATTGGCAGTCACTATCTCAAACAGAGTTTGAAATTAATAGTTACTTGATGAATTGATTTATCTCTTATTTTTTTAGTTAAATTGCCCCCAGATTTATACATATATATATATATATATATATATATATATATATATATATATATATATATATATATATTATAATTATTTTTTAAAAACTATGATTCCTTCGCTACATAAGTTTCAAAAACAAGGGCCGAAAACCTCATTATAATTATTAAAATTAAATTGAATTAAAGTATCAAGCCCTGTTTCATCCTCAAGTGAAAATTTAGGAATAATCAATCTTGAAATTTACGCATCTTTATAAGCATGTTCATTCGCAAAATTAGTTACTATGGAAACGGCTAGAGCGACCATCTTGATAAGGGGCATAAGAGCTGATTTGTATCCACATATCAGTCACCTTCGGAAAGAGGTCAAGCCGAGGTAGGGTCGGGGTGTCCATTTTAAAGCGAATGATGGCATTCATGTACACACATCGTCTGGTCAGTCACAGCGAAAGATAAGCTGTTGGCACCATAATACGTCGTGAAGTGTTTAAAGAAATTTATTTTATTTATTATTGATTTATTGATTTTTTTCCCAAAGGGCTGTTTCGTACATAAACGCGTCGCACTGAACTACAATTTATATTTTTGACGACTTCATAAAAAGTTTTTCTATCTTATGATTGGGTTAAGCTTTTAAACATTTTATTAGACTATGAAATTTAATTTTTTTTATGCTAATTATTTAATGCGAAAATTTGTTGATGTCGGGAAAAAACCGTTAACTCATGTCTATGGTTTAATAAATTTTCATTATTTAGAAACTTAATAATGTGTAGTTTTTCATGTAGGCATAAAGGGCATGGGTCATCCCAGGTTTTACAAGTTCTTGTTCTATTTATTATTTTCCCTTCTACTTTTGGTGTTTTATTCATTTCCTTTAAATGCCAAAAATATTTGAATAGAGATGTCTGATTTCTACTTCTAATATTATTGAATGAGCTTTTGTGTTGTCTCCATCTAATTTTAAATTCATTCTTCGTTGAACCAATGTATATCTTTTATATATATATATATTTTCCTACAAAACGAAAAAAAAATTGTAAAGATGCTGGGAAAACTAAACACAAAATTAAATCTTCTTTGTCTGCCATATTTAATTAAATGTACATGTGTAAGCACACACACACACACAAACACGCATATATATATATATATATATATATATATATATATATATATATATATATATATATAATATTAGTGGTTAATATACACATATATATATATAAATACATACACATACATACATACATATATATAAAAGTTTCAAAGGGGATAGAATATATATATATATAGAGAATATAGAATATATATAATATTAGTGGTTATATATATATATATATATATATATATATATATATATATATATATATATATATATATATATACATACACACATATATATATAAAAGTTTCCAAGAGGATAGAATATATATATATATAGAATATATATATAGAATAAATATATATATATATATATATATATATATACATACACACATATATATATAAAAGTTTCCAAGAGGATAGAATATATATATATATAGAATATATATATAGAATAAATATATATATATATATATATATACATACACACATATATATATAAAAGTTTCCAAGAGGATAGAATATATATATATATAGAATATATATATAGAATAAATATATATATATATATATATATATATATATATATATATATATATATATATATATATATATATATATATATATCCACGTGTTGAGTTCATTTATTTTGTGATTGTTCCCATTTCCAATCAAATGTCATCACAGTTTCTTAAACTCAGTTGGCCTCAAGAGGCATAAAATTTTAACAACAGAAAAGCCTATTTTTTGTTTATTTGTGTTGCTTTCGTTTTTGTAGATATTGTTCATTTGCATACTCAATTGAGATTGAAAAAGAACTAATTAAAGAATTTTGATATTGAAATCACCACGAAAAAATCATGAATTAAAAAATCTCCATTTATTTCTACATTGGAAATCAATAAAGTTTTATCGCTCAAATTATTCAGTCTTTATTCCCATTTACTTAGAATTTCAATGAAACGTGTTCAAATGAAATACATTCCTAAATTCCACCAGTTCTAACCTTCACGGATAAGGCCCACCATGCCACACACCTTGTAGCGAACCACCCTCAATCCCTTCATATTCCAATGGTGAGATGTAAGTTCCATTTTTCCCACGAACCTCTGCTTTTTGGAACCAACTCCCATGGGGATGCTTCCCCGATCACTACAATCTTAACCTGTTCATATTTTCTGTCAACCTTTATATTCCTCATATATTCCCATAATCTGTGCCTCTTCTCCGTAACCTTCTACCAAGAGTGGCACAGGGTGAACATCATTGTAAAAAATCTCCTTTCACGAGACCATGACGCTATACTTAATATTGCTCTTATGAAAAAGAAACTATGAACGCTTTTCCCTGTAAAATCGTTGTTGATTTCTTTGTGCGTTGGTATTATTCGTAATTTTCTGTTTCTTTAGTAACAGCAAAAACAACTAAAAAATTCGTATCAGCTTCTTTTAAGGACTGAAAGGTTTCGCAACTGGGACCGTAAAAAACGGAACACAAGTCCGATGGCGGACGTATGGCTGAATAGCTTGCATAAAGCTATTTATATCGTAAAAATCTATCTTCGTCCCTGATTCCTGAACTTATCTATTCCTTGTTCTTAACTACCAAACATGAACAAAATAGGTAAAGTATTTAATATTGTAGTTTTAAAACATCATAATTTCAGAGTTGAAATCACATCTCAAGCCAACAAAAGGCGTCAGGATCTCAGATTTCACAACAATTATGTTTTTAACCAGTTGATTCGATCAACTAAAGTGTTTGGTTTCACTTGCCAGACATTTTAAACGCCATGAGTGAAGAACATTCTACCAGTTTGAATAGATAACTTAAACTTAGATTATCCCTGAACTTAAGAACCACAAAAGCTCGAACTATCGTTACCATCTCTTTAAACCTCCTTTCATCTTAAAATTCTCTACAGAAATGGACCGAACCAAAAACTCTTTCACTTACATCATTTTGAGTTGTATTGGATAAAGGTCGTTAGAAAATCCAGCTGTCCACCCGAAAATTTAGTAAATGACTTTGGGGAAATTTTTTCAATGACGTAACGATTCACAATTATCACTAAATATGATTTTTTTTTTTTTCAAATGAAAAATGTCAGTTGCTCTGAGTGCTAAGGAGAAAGTTGCTGTTCAAAATTGATTCGATCAGGGCAATGCCGGGAAAATCCATGCAAATGATTCCGAAGCGTTTTTTCGGTTTCCTGCCGAGAATGTAGTTCTGAAGTCTTGGATTAATTCGTCCAGCGACTGAATGAGGCCATGCCCAGAAGCTGGCACCGCTTGTGTAAGTAATGTAAACTGAAAAAGATGCAAAAAAAAACGGGATTTAATACGTAAAAATACTTGCAAAATCATATTACCCGTTTGTTCTACATGAAACAATCAAACACTCAAGTAATCGTAGCAAACGAAATCCTAAGGATGTTTTGTATCGTCTTGAATTTTATTTATGGATTGTGTATTGTCGATTATTATTAATTTCAAACTAGTTAGCAATATCAAGTGATCAAAATAAATTTGAAATGAATGGTTAGATTTGACTAGTTAGACCAGTGATTCTCAGCCACTGTCCCGCGGCTCACTGGTGTGCCGCTCAATTCTCTTAAGTGTGCCGCGAAATATTATCACGGCATACATATATATGTATATGTGGATTGAGCACAGAAAAGTATGTTTGTTTTGTTTTACGGCATATCAACCTCAATTGGTCATTTAATGCCGACAAAATTTTCATTGTTGGTAATATTTTTTTCCAAAAATTTATTTCTGTTAATATTTTTTCCTTCAAAAATTTATTTCTGGTAAGAATTTTCCTTCGCTGGTAATTTTTTTTTTTTTTTTAAATATATGTTGCTGGTAATATTTGCTTTTCAAAAATTTCATTGCTAGTAATAATTTTTTATTTTTTTTACAGAGTATTTCTGGTGTTAAAACCTATTTTTACACTTTCATAGTGTTTTGACCCCAGTTTGGGTGTTAACTATTTGCCCATAGTTGGGACCCTAACAGGTGCTACCACCCCGGGTCAGGATGGACCTGGGAACACCAGCAATTAAGAGGTAGTTCCAAGCTCCTCAAAACTTCCTGATCAGTGGTCTTGCTGTTGGATGTAGTTTATCGTCATACCCAGGACGCGTCTTACCCAGGACGTTTATCGTCATACCCAGAATGGCACTGAAAAGTATGATTGGATTCGAAATTCTTTCATAAATGCTCCTTCTAATATTGGACTTCACTTATGTGAAGAAGAAGAATTGGCCACCATTTCTAGTGACCGAGGGCTCAAAATAAAACATTCAACGGTGCCCATTTTGAATTTCAATACAAAAGGAATATCCAACATTAGCCAAAACGCTTTATCATTTTTCTATCTATTTTCTATTTCATATTTATGTGAATTAGGTTTCTAAACCCTAAATAGCCTCAAAGTTAAAAAGCGAGTAATACTTCGCTCAAATGAAGAAGAAATGAAGGTCTGCTTATCGCACAATCGACCAAACATTGAAGAAACCGCGAAAAAACACCAGGCGCAAGTTTCACACTAAATAAGCTGCACAAATAGTTGAATAGAAACATTGAAATAAAATAATTGTTATGAATAATCAAGAGTGGTCTCCCCTGTTTTGTTACTCTCCTCTTTAAGAGAGCTATTTCTGTTTACTGGGACTATAAAAGGACACTATACGCGAACCTTGTATTCTCAGTTGAATAAAGCTTTCTTAAAGCCTACACCTGCGTACTTTTGTCATTACAGTATTATAAAGAGAATCATCAGCATAAATACAGTCCACGCCTTACGAAGAGCTTCATCTGTGTAAAATATGTGCGATTTTTTTTTAAAAACTGCTCAGTGGAATATGTCATGATACCATTTTTGACCTTAGGTCTCTGGGTGGAACCAGGAAAGAAATGAGTATACAGCAGAAATCAAAATAATAATAATAATAATAATAATAAGTAGTAGTAGTAGTAGTAGTAGTAGTAGTAGTAGTTAGAACCACCATTTCTAGTGATCGAGGGCTCAAAATAAAACATTTAACGGTGCCCATTGGTACATTTTGAATTTCAATACAAAAGGAATATCCCACATTAGCCAAAAAGGCTTTACCAGTTTTATTGCAATTTTCTACTTCTTATTTATGTAAATTAGGTTTCTAAACCCTAAATAGCCTCAAAGTTAAAAAGCGAGTAAGACTTCGCTCAAATGAAGAAGAAATGAGGGTCTGCTTATCGCACAATCGGCCAAACATGGAAAAAATCGCAAAAAAAACCCAAAAAAACACCAAGGACAGTTTTAGCACTAAATAAGCTGCACAAATAGTTGAATAGAAACATTGAAATAAAGTATGTTCATATTTGGGTGGGCATTTTTTAAATCTATGCTTTTATTTCATAAGATTTAAATGAATACCCTTTAAAAATGTTGCTAAGTGTGCTGTGATATATCGATTTGTTCCTAGGTGTGTCTTTGCTTAAAAAGGTTGAGAAACACTGAATTAAACCAAAAGCAGTGACAGACAACATATGTCCATGTAAATAACGGGTTGTCATTACTTGCAGAGGTGAAAGGAAACGGAATAAATTTCAACAGGGCGATATTCACATGTATTTTTATATAACATAGTAACAAAGCGGAAAAAACACACAAGCATGCTTGTAAAAGAAAGAAAACCTTAAAAGTTAGTTATTGTTTCGGGTGATATAAATTAATAATAGTTAACAAGGCTTCAGCTAATAAAAATTAAACATCATATTACTACAACGAATACTAAAAGTGTCAATAAAAAAAATTAAAATGAAAGAAATACAAGTGCAGTGTCTTTTAATATCAGCAGCAGCCCTGAAACATTAATAGCAGTAGCAGCTCTAAATAAAACTTAGCAGCAGCAGCTCTCGAATATAAAAACACGTGAACCCCAATGTAACACGGTCTCTTCCGGGTTTTCCGCTTTCGAACTGGTGTCATGAACTTTTCACGCAGAAGCTAAAAGGGCTGTGAACACTACACGCATAAAACACAACAACAAAGTAAATTCTCAATCAAACATATTAATGAACATTTCGTTGTGTATACAATTTACGTCTAACGAAAGAAACTCTTGTTTTAAACATTCCTTTTGTTAATTTGTCTAATAAATGTTATCTTGCATTGCAAATCAATTGGTCTGTTATTTTGTGCATGTAATCTTTTTCACCGCCATTATTTCATGCACTATAATTGTCCCCGTAAGAAACGTCACACATTTAATTATTGAAGTAGCTAATCACTAAACTCGTAAAAATTAATAATGGTTAACAATGCTTCATCTAATTCAAGATAAAAAAAGAACAAGCGTTACAACGCTTAATGTGAATCCTATTTTCTCTCGTTAATGTAGATTTTGTTTGTTCTTGTGTAATAAAATTCTTTTTTTGACGACCCAGCTCAACGACTAAATATGCTAAGTGTAATGACTAAAGTATGCAGTTGTAAACTTTAAGAAAGCTTTATTGAATTGAGAATACAAGGTTCACGTATAGTGTCCTTTTATAGTCCCAGTAAAAAGAAATAGCTCTCTCAAAGAGGAGAGTAGCAAAACAAAGGGAGACCACTCTTGATTATTCATAACAGTAAGGTAAAAAAAAAAAGCAAAATCTTTTATATTTACCATAATAAAAAAATGATCAAATTATTTACAACCTTGACTAAAATAATGTAATTTATTAATCCCTGGGATTTATTAATCCGTAGGATCTAAAATGCTTAACTAAATGATATGGAGATTATTTCTCACTAATGAATTTTATTGACTGATTAAAAATATATCACCTTCACAAGTGACATTTTTTCCAGTGGTCGTTTTGCTTATCGGATCTGCATCTAAACTGCTGCTTAGATTTTGGTTTTGTTTTTTGTTTGTTTTGTTTGTTTTTGTTTTTTGTTTGTTTTTGTTTTTTGTTTTTTGCTTTTTTTCTTAAATACGAACACGAACAGCCACTGTCATAAAAAGAATAGAAAATATTAGTTCGTCACGGTAACCATATCAACGTAGGATGAACTGCTTCCTATCACAAGGAATATACGAGAATACACGGGATTACACGAGAATAGAAAACGATCCTTACCTTGTTAAAAATGTTCACCAAAAAACCTGCTGAGGATTGGATGGGAAAATCCATGAAATTCAGAGTACAGATTTAAATAAGATAAGTGAACTATTAGTTACACACAAAAGCATTGAGTACATAAGATTCTATTAAGAAAATGATATTTTCTATTATTGCCTCTAATCTAAAATTTGAGCTGAGTATAATAATAGTTACGATAGACTCTTGGAGAGCAAAGAAAGTTTTTATATATTTTCGCTATTTTAATTGTCAATAAGTGTATGCAAAGGCAAACATTATTGTGTGGCAAATACTTTTGTGTGTAACTGCATGCATATGTAATGGGCGTTCAGTCCCTGAGAGCCGGGTTCGAATCTCACCATGGTCGATTTGTCAAAAAGGTGGCTTCTTGATAACATCGGCCTGAGGAGACGATTCTAGCGTGCGGCATCGTTCGGAAGTACCGAAAAAAAGTTATGCCACGGAATGATCCAAGACTTGTGAGGGAAACTGGATAGACAAAATTGTGTTACCATGAAATTATAAGTCATCGTAAGCAAGGGGAGGGCGTTGTTCGACTACTGATCACGCACTTTATCTTTCTCAGAAATTGTAACTAATGTTCGATTAAGTTGACTTTGTGGGTTGTTGAAGAAGACAAATATGCCTGAGCAGAATTCTGTAAAAGGGGTTTGCTAGCCACACCCAAAATACAGACATACTCGGAAAACTAGAAGCTATTATATATATATATATATATATATATATATATATATATATATATATATATATAAGGTGTGCTATATTTATAGGATAAAGTGCTCAATATCATAGATAGAGCGTATGTAAATATAAATTTAAAAGTGAACATTGAAGTCAACACTCAGAGGTGACAGGCTGTTTCATGCTGAACGCAATCGTCAGGCTGCCCTGACGATTGCGTCCAGCGTGTTCACTTTTATATATATATATACATATATATATATATATATATATATATATATATATATATATATATATATATATATATATATATGATGAGTCCCAAATACAGGGCGAAACGGCCGTCCAATGCTTTCAGCATTCTGTTAAGGTTTCTTCTAGACACGACGAATTCCTTAATTATAATTATCTCAAATGCTCCTAATAATTTCTATCACTTGTCTATCCTTGCTTGAACCGGATTCTAATGCTCTGGTTGGAACGGCTTGGGGATAGTAGTCGCGGCACAGTCCTATGGGTAAGAGAAAACTCGAAGGAGTTACACCACGAAATTTGTGAAGATCGGTGCTATATCGAGTCTAATTCGTTACCTCTTCGTCACCGAGGCCCGTTGGTACAGTTGATATGATCGTCGTATCGTAACGGTCCGGGTTCGATTCTCGGTAGTGGATGGATAGGACGAAACGGTCGTCGAGTGCTTTCAGCATTCTGTTGAGGTTTCTTCTAAACTCAATGAATTACTTAATTGTGATTATCTCAAATGCTTCTCAGCACTTGTTCCGTCTGACTATTTCCTGTTTCCAGATATTAAATGGACTTTATAAACAAACAAAAAAATGTTAGAATGATTCGGTGATGACAGCAAAGAAGTATTTCAATGACTAACAACTAGAATTTGAGGTGGGAATTAAAAAAACATTTCAGAAACGACGTGCCAGATAATATTGGACTATGAGCTGAATACGTGGAATAACATGTTTGTTTTATAGCTCTAGATTATTAAGTCTGTGGTTGTGTACACATAAAATTTCAGTGCAAATAATATAATTTTATTTATATATAAATCACCAGATGAAAAATAAACTGGTAATTTCTAAAAGGAGGAATTTACTTCATTTTGTTACCATTTTCATTATTCTATTTGGATTAAAACCCGTTTTATAGAATTGTAGTTCTAATTTATCAATTAACCCAGATAACTTTGAAGAGAAATAAATTTACATTTTCTTTTGATACCAGTTTCATTATTCCATCTGATCTAAAACTTAAAATTAAACATAGCCATGGAGTCCTTATTTCTCAATCAATACTAATAGTTTTGAAAATAAGTAAATTTACTTCATTTTGATACCAATAATGACAATTTTGTTTCTGTAAACGTTTAACAGATACTCAGAAAAACCCCGTTGCGTTATAACAAATTTATGAAAATTCACAAAACATTTAAACCAGATTTAAATTCCTATCATGGAAAGGTGACTTAAGTGTCGTCAAGTTTTATTCTCCTAATTTCGACTTTGATTCAAAATTATTATGAGTATATCCACGTTGTATCTTGTTTACCGTGAGCAAAAAAGCCACGTTTTGTTTTAATGATTTTCAAGTGCATTCCCTGTGCGCTCCAGCTTTGCATGAAATGGGGCCTGCCTATCGTTCTAGTAGCCGTTACGGTCTGCCTCCCTTAATACTCATAAAAAATAAAAGAATATTGGAAAACTATCCGTTCATCTCGATATGGATTTGGGCAAATAGAATAGTTTTAACGAATTTCTAATATCGGTAAACAACTTTTGTTCGTAGATGCAATAAAGCAAAAAAGATATCGACATTATTATTATTATTATTATTATTATTATTATTATTATTATTATTATTATTCCTATTCGCTGAAGCATTGCCAACCATTACTATTAATTTTTTTAATCGTATTTACTTTCATCTTCATTTTATTAGATGAAACATTGTCAACGATTGTTATTAATTTTGAGTACTATTTACTCTCGTATTCCTTTTTTTTTTATAGGATGAAGAATTATCATGGGTGTGCGGGTAACGCAACAGCTATCGTCGCGGATGAGTGGAATCGACCAAGTTCAAATTTCAGCTTAGTCTATTACGTTCACTTTCACACAAACACCTTTGGAAAAAAAGTACGAATCCATCACTCCTCGATCTGCTATGGATTAAACAGCAGGGTAGACATTGGATCGTAGTCTAAGAGAAAGAAAACTTTGAATTCCAAAACTTAGAGAAGGTAATGGGAAACTAATCCACTATCTGTGGAGGGCTATGATCGACTGCGCTATGAAAGGATATGACATACAAAAATTATCAACTATTATTAGCAATTTTGAGCAGTATTTATCTTTATTTCCATCTTTTTATTTCGTCCTGGGTAAGACGATAAACTACATCCGGCAGCAAGGTCTCTGACCGTGAGATTTTCAGGAGCATGAAACCACCTCTTAATTGCTGTTGTTCCCAGGTCCACCCTGACCCGTGGGGGAAGCACCTGTTAGGCTCTCAACTATGGGCAAATACTTAAGCCCCAAACTGAGGTCAAAAGCACTATGAAAGTATAAAAATACATTTTTATAATAAAAAAATACATTTTTGAAAAAAATAATTTTAAATTACCAGAAATAAATTTTTGGCGTCCTGGATAAGACGATAGACTACATCCAACAGCAAGGCCTCTGATCAGGAGGAACGCAGAACCACCTCTTAATTGCAGGTGTTCCCAGGTCCACCCTGACCCAGGGTGGTAGCACCTTTTATGGATCCCAGCTATGAGCAAATAGTTGACCCCCATCTCGGGTGGAAACACTATGAAAGTGTAAAAATAGGTTTTAATACCAGCAATACATTTTTGTAAAAGGTTATTACCAGCAATGAATTTTTGAAGAAAACAAATTATTACCAGCAGTACATTTTTGAAAATTATGTTACCAGCAATAAAAATTTTGTCGGCATTAAATAACCTATAGAGTTTGATATGCCGTAAAACAAACCAAAACAGACCAAACAATACATTTTTGCAAATAAAAAAAAATGATAGCAGCAATACATTTTTTGTAAAAGAAATTACAAATGCTACTAAAAAAAATTAAATTTCGGCATTAAATTTCGGCATAAGTAGCTGATATGGCGCTAAACAAACAAAACATCTTTTTATTATTATCTTTTTATTATTGTTGGGGATGTTCGACTAACGCAACAGCTATCGTCACAGACAGTGGAATTCCTATCGGTGGGATGAGTTCAAATTCCCGATTCGTCTGTTTTGTCCGCACAAATGCTTTGGAGGAAGGCAACTGAATCAGAAGGTAATTCGCCAACCCATTTTTTTAAAATAATCTAAGTATCGGAAAGCCACTAATAATAAACGAATATTTTGTATTTTTTTTATTTTTTTATATATTTTTTAATCAAGGCAAAGTGCTACTAGCACGCAAGGAGTTACAGAGAGTGAGAGCAAGAGTAAAGAGGGAGGGGCTACAGAGAGTGAGAACAAGAGTAAAGAGGGAGGGGTTACATAGAGTGAAAGCAAGAGAAAAGAGGGGTGTTTGAGGAAAGGATATAGAGAAGGACGGGGATCAAGATCAAGGCATCAGAAGATGCCGATTGACATTACATTTGAATATTTAAAGATTATAGATATCAGGGAAGCAAGTAAGAGGAAGGGAGTGCCACTGTCGGGAAGTGCGAGACAAGAAGCTGTTGGAGTAGAAGATGCGGTTACATTTAACCGTTTCGACAGTAAAAGTGTGGGATCGTGTTGCCAGCCTAGTAGCACGTTTAATTTCATTGAGTTTGAATAAGCACAACATTTTATAAAACGAGTTAGTTGAGTTTACAAGAAATGAAACGTCCTTTTTCGGGTGCTACTATAACGTGAGGTCTACCTCAATATGTCGTGCCCCTCCCTTCACGTGACCATCATGTCAGGTGAGGTCTAATATGGATAATTATATCTATTCTAAACACGTGAAACGGGAGGTAAACCTCACGCTATACTGAGGTAGATCTCACGCTATAGTTGCACTTTTTTTTGTTTGTAGTGAAGAATGTGTGTATTTAGTGCCTGGAAAATTCGGCATCGGAAGATTTGGTAACGGAAAATTCGGTAATTTTGACAAGCTAGGAAAATTCAGTAATTATTAAAAACAAAAGTCTACTGAAAATTGATTCTAGGGCCGTCCTAGAGTGGGGATTTCTAAGCTCCCCTCCCCTATATTTTTAAATAACTAAAAATCGTGGGGTCCAGATAAAACCACACTACAATAATACCAGGGCCGTACTTGCAGAAGGGGGACTTAGTGGGGTAGGCCATTTTCCCCAATATTTTTTTTTAAAGTATTATTAACTACGGGGGTCTAGACAAGACCCAACTATAACAATACCGTACTTTCTGGGACGTATTAACTAAAAAATCATAGGTTCCAGACCAAATAAAACCCTACTGCAACAATACCAGAGCCGTACTTTCTGAATTATTTAAAATTATTGGATGGGGGGGGGGCTTAGTCCCCTAACATCCCCCCCCATCCAGAAAGTACTGCCTTGGTATTGTTGCAGTGGGGTATTATTTAGACCCCCATAGTTAATAATATTTTTTTTAAATATTAGGGAAGGAGTCCTAACTCTCCTAAGTCCCCACTTCTAAATTCGTATATTTGCTTCACGTAGACCTTATAAGTGACTTACTGGGTAAATCAAAATTTCTTTCATTGAGAAGCATGTGTTCGATTCATTGAGTAGCGTATGTTCAACTAATTGAGTGTGTTTGACCCCCTCCGACCAGCTGGTACAAAAATTCTGTCTAGACAGAATGTTAGTGCCGTTTTCTAGCCGACTGTCTGTCTAGATTGGAACTTTATAAGCATAGGTGATTGCTGCCTGTGTGTATGTGGTCTGCGTGGGCGGCTGCTTGTTACTATGGGCTGCTGCTGCTGCTTGTGAGTTGTGATGTTTACAAAAAATGGTATTATAGTTTGTCTTCTATTCAGTAAAATTTTACTTTGTTAAATTATGGATAATTCCCCTACAAATCAATCTCTTCTCCCCGATCAGCTAGGATTAACTTACTAGTAGTCTGGGCTCTCTAACCTTGAGTGGCAACCAATCGAAGAGAAAGAAAACACTGAATTTCAAACTGTGGAGTAGGCAACGCAGAACCACTCCACTATCTCTCACAAGATGTCATGTCAATTGACAGATAATAAAGAAAAAGTGTCATGATCTCTTGTACTTGAAGGAACAGGGTTAAAAAAAAATAAAATAAAATAAACTGTTATTATTTATTTTTGGATTGTATTTACTTTTATAATCTCTGAGGTAGAAAAAGGGATGTGAGTTTGAATCTCACCGAGGGGTTATCTTTATCCTACGCGGTCGGCTTACAGCCGTAGATCGGCGGCCTGAATGGAAATTGCAATAAAATGCAGTTAAAAAAGATAAAATAAAATATTAGTAAAAAAAAAAAATTCAAGTTTCCAATTATCTATTCATTTTATTTTATTTTCTATTTATTGATTTGACTGTCCAAAATCAAAGGGCAATAACTCGGATAGTCTTTACAAAAGACGCTTTTATTTCTTTTTTTATAGAGATTTTCTATGCCCGGATTTGATGTGGCACAAGGCCGAAAGTATAGGGCACCCAGAGAGGACCGAACTCACTACTCCATAGTAACTGATCTAGCAAGACAAGCTTTCTAACCATTACATCACGTCGAGGTACCCTTTTTTATTTTTTTTATAACTATATTCCGTTAAATTAGTTAGTACAGTACTCATAATTATTTATACCGAATATCAAACTGTCACTCCTCGGTATTTTATCTAAGAACATTATCACCTTCGAGCACCCTATAATAGATTTTACACACATAGGGACACAAAACAGATAGATAGATAGATAGATAGATAGATAGATAGATAGATAGATAGATAGATAGATAGATAGATAAACTTTATCGATTCTGTGGGTAAAGAGTCGCATCCTCGATACACTAGTAGAACAAAATCCAGAAAAGGATCTGTAATGTAACCGATCCTGACCTTGCATCTTGATTTCAGTCACATTCTCACCGACATGTCGTGGTTTCCCTCTGTCTTTTCTACAAATATGTTCATGCCAACTACCCTGACGAGCTTTCTTCCCTGGTACCCGACTACATGAAATTGGCATCTAGGTCTCACCCGTTAATTGGTGAAATAGCTAAATGCAACCTCCACTTCTACCCCAAAAGTTTTTTTTCTCGAACTTCTCGCCTGTTGAACCCCCTTCCGTTTACTCGCTTCCCTGATAAATACAATCTTTAAAAATGTAAATGTAACGTTAATCGCCATATTCTATCTTCTTGAATCCTGTTCTTATTTTGTCCTTTCCTCAATCCTCCCTAGACTCAGTCTTTTCTCTCACTTTCACTCCCTGTAACCCCTTACGTACTAATGGCATTCTCGCCTTGCTTGGGGTGAAATGATAAAAAAAAAATGTAGGCGTTTATGGAGTGGAGTTTGTGGCGGAAGTACTCCTATTTTAACTAAAAGCAGTGTCAAACAAAATTTATTCATGCACATGACAGGTCATCATTTTTAATAGCGATGGAGGGAAATCGAATAAATTTCAACAAGGCGACATTTTATACTTTTGTTTTCTTATAACTGAAGAAAAAGAGAAAATAATACACTGGTATACATGTAAAAGAAGGAATGCATTAGGATTATGTGTGTGTGTGTGTGTGTGTGTGTGTGTGTGTGTGTGTGTGTGTGTGTGTGTGTGTGTGAAAGAGAGAGAGAGAGTGGGGAGAATGAATGTGTGTGAATTAAGAGGAACGATATCCTCATCCCCGGGAACAAGGTCCGGGTTGGTGTCACTACAGCATGCTGGGAGGGAAAAAAGAAACGGAAGAGAAGACAAGAATTGCCTCATTTTTATAAATGTATAACAGCGCCACCTAAAGGATTTGTATGGATTTTATTTTTTAATTATTTTTACTTGAAACATTTTTTCTCTTTATTAAGTTTTCTCGGGTGGCCAGACCGATAGACGAAATAAAGAGTTTTAGAAAACGGAGCGTTTACTCAGATGCGGGCATCCACTAAAAATAATGTTTGAAGAATTAATATATATATATATATATATATATATATATATATATATATATATATATATATATTCAAATTACAGTCGAATCCATTACATTCACTTACGTGCTAATACCCTTGAGAAATGTATGAATCCTATTCTTCACCCGCCACCAGCTATGGGTAAATAGCAGGGCAGAGTGGATTCTATAGCCTTGAAAGGAAACTGGTCTAAGAGAAGGACAACTCTGAATTCAAAACCTGCGGAGGGGCGTTTGGGGACCTTGTGGCACACGCTACACTATGTCCCTGTATTCGGCTCTTCAAAAAGCGTAGTTAGTTCTGCACAAACCCTTCATCACTATAATCAAATCATATGTGCTGGTTGTCTGGCCGTCGGTTCCTAGGAACTGAGTTGCTTGACCCTCACACGTCTGAAAAACGTCGGAAGAGTCCAGCATATATATATACATATATATATATATGGAGAGAGAGAGAGAGAGAGCGAGAGAGAGATTTAAATAACACGGACGTCATACCTTAGGTATCTTTCGGCCAACACTTTTTCAAAGGTATTCGTTGTCGATTGGGAATACAAATGAAGACACACTCAATAAAGTAAATGAGGAGGGAAAGGTGGAACGCGATTAAAAAGAGAAATTTTAATTTACACAAAATTAAAATTGAACAATGCGGGGAGGGTGAAAATAACAAGTTCCACAAGAGTATAAAAAGGCAAAAAGGCACTCACAAACCCTCCAACAACCGCAAGAAACATAAAAAATGTTCCTTTTATCTGCACAGGCTCGGCTGATGAAACTTTATAAATACAGCTTTCAAAACTCGGAGATGGTATGCCGAGCGAACACCGTGTAATACTGAAAAACAATCGTCTTCATAATCAGAAGCACAAGAATGGTTGTCAAGCAAATGCTGATCGATGGCTAATTCATGGACTGCCTGAGTAGTTCTTATAGACTGGCTAAGACTACCAGAACGTAAATAGACAAATCTGAGGTTGGAGACACGGGTTGCGCAGCATGTTCCCGCCTATTTGCGTTCTGGTAATCTTAGCCAGTCTGTAAGAAGAACTACTCGATATGTTAGTGTAAACACGATGGAATTTACTTGACAATTAACATTTTAGAGCTATTCAATTAGCTGGGTGTGAAATATGACAGTCCTTGATATACTATTATTTAAATGTCCTTCGCCCTTATTATGGCCGGTTATGAGTGAATGCATGTATAAGTGTACGAATTATGACCCTTTTATTGGTTATGTATAGATTATGTACACTATTACATTTATTGTTTAATAAATTTTATTTTTTACCCTTGTTAAGAGATTTCAAGTATGCGTTATACCAATTTAAAAAATGACATTACTCATTCTTTCGTTACTTGTATCTATTTTCATGACACTACATTTTGTTATTTATAGCCATTTTCCAAGCTTAGGCCCAAAGTAAGGAGCACCCAATGAGGATCGAACTCACTACTAAATCGTAATTGTTGTAGCAAGACAAGCTTGCTAACAATTACACCACCTCGGGGTGCCCCAAAGATATAGTGATTCTCCAAGTGTAGCTTAGATATGGCACAAGGACGAAAGTAGTGGCCACCCAGTGAGGATCGAACTCACTAGTAATTGTTGTAGTGAGACAAGCTTGCTAACCATTTCACCGCCTTGAGGTGTCCACATTTTATTATTTATATGAGATATTCCTCATTCCATAACTCTCTGAAGCCAGATAACAAGTGAGAACATCGAATAACTGAGAACTGGAAGTAAGTTCCATTTCAGGAAATCCACCAGAATCAGTTTTCACTGAAATTTCTCTATTAAGGATGTAAGAAGGCATTTGGGTGTCAATGGTAATAGTTCAGTATCAGACGTACCTCGATATGTTAGAGGTATGGATTTTATAGTCCTCTGAATGTCAGAGATCAAAGTAAGGAGTTGTAAATAATCACTTTTAGCTCTACGTAGAGTTTTAAAGAGACAAGACTTTGTGGTTTTTATCATTCTTTAAAACACACTTGGGGAGTTGGGGAGTACAAGCGTATTTTTATATGATTAATAGCATGGTTTATAAAAGTTTCTTTGAACTCATTGCTATCCAAATGATGCTCTATTATGTCTTTATCCAGCGCGTTGTTGAAAGATCTTGCATTGTCACTGGAGATCTGAGTGGGCACTGCATATGAATAACAGAATCTAATCAATGCTTGCACGAATGTTTTCGCACCCATGTCTTGCGCAGTCTCTATACGTATACTTCTAACAGCGAGACAAGTGAATATTAATAAATTCATTTTTTCAGCTTTCCCCTTTCTGTGCACCCACAGCTGTTCAGTGTAATCGATTCCCGTTATTTCATAGGGGTTGATCAGGTTCCCACAGTGTTTAGGCAGATTAGTCAACCCGGGATACTTAAAGGCCAAACTGTTGTATTTCTTGCAAACGGTACATTTACTCAATACCGTTTTTACTGCTTGCCTAGATTGAGAGATCCAGAATCTATCCGTTCTGATTTAGGCAATGGTGGTACTAATTCCTAAATGTTTGGATTGCTTGTGGTATCCATTAATCACTAGTTTCGTATGAGGATGGTGTTTTGCTAGCAGAAGAGAGTATAAAACCTAATATTCATACCTGTTAGAATTAGTAATTCTTCCGTCCATTCTTAATGTAACATCTTTTGATCCATAAAGACATTGAGGCTTTTCACCAGAGGAAGAATTTCGCCCTTTGTTGGGCCTTTCAAAAAGGACAGTTCATCAAAGAAATTTTCTTTGTGTATGTCGTTTATTAAATATAATTTTGCTTGTAGCAGGCGATCAATTTGAACATTTTATGCATTTGTAAATGAACCTTAGCACCAAAGACGTGACTTTGATTACTTTCCTCAGCTGGAATATTTAAGAAATTAAACCAAAGGTTTCTCATTGGCTTCTAAACTATCATAATAAACTTTTGAGGAAACAATATTCTTAGATTCAGAAGATAGACATTCAAGTTTGTTCAAATACCATTCTTTCACATATTTAGTCGCCCTATGAGGACCATGGGGCCAAAATTCATACATCTTTTCAGTTTTTTCAAGAGTAATTCCTCTCGAAAGCAAATCTGCTGGGTTATCTGATGTGCGTACAAATTTGTATTTAATATTAACATCATATTTTATTTCGATTCGGGATTTCATATCATTTATATTCTTGACTCTGCTTCTCGTGAATATATATTTTATTTTTATATTGTCCTTTAGAAACCATGACAACATCACTCGGACCTCCGAAAATATATTAGATGTCTGTAATTGTAGCATCAGAATAACTTTTCATAATGCAATGTCACGCTTTAAAGACTGTGTAAATCGCCAAGAGTTCCAGCGTAGGCAAAGATTATTTAGTTTTCGTAATTTTCGAAAGGCCCTCTTGAACTCCATATATCACTGACCCATATATCCGAGGGGAAACATCACAGAATACAAATAACTTAACAAGGCGTGCCCTACTAAGGCCTCTACGAGAAAAGCTAAATTCATCCAATCTGAACATCTCTTCAGCTGCAGAAGACCATTGGGATTGCGCTTCTTTAGGAATCTTCGTATCACAATTCATATTGAGTCTCCATAGACACCTTAATATTAATTTAGATTTGGCTGTAATTGTGGGGGGAGGGAACATACAGTGAAAGAGGATCAAAAACTCTAGCACTCTGGGTCAGGATACAATTTTTGGTATCAACTCCCTTATTAATGGAAACAGTTGCAATATTTAATCGATCCTTGTCAGGGTCATAATTATATCCCAGAACTCTTTCTAATCCAGAGTTATGGTGGATTAAAGTATTGTCCGCCATCATTAATGTTCTTAGTTGTTTAGAATTAGAGATGCACAATCTGTATATGGAAAAACTGGTCCTCAAAGATGACAATTTGAAATTGTTGACAGTACTTGGCTCGTCAATTCCATCTGACAATAACTTAAATATAAGGATCGTATTGTTCAAGGAATTGATAGTAAGTTAATGTCTCATTAAATCTTATTAGCGAAGTGATTTCGCCATTAATAACACTAACATTGCTAATTAATTCTTTGTATAAATTAGTTCTTTATGATATATATATATATATATCGAAACGGTCCGGGTTCGATTCTCGGTAGTGGATGCGCAGTGCTGATGAGTCCCAGATAGGACGAAACGGCCATTCCAGTGCTATCTGTTGAGGATTATTTTAGGCTCGACGAATTACTATATAGCCTAAATAACCAAATAATCGCACACACACAGGCACGCACACACACACACACACACACACATATATATATATATATATATATATATATATATATATATATATATATATATAAGTTAAGTTACAAGGAACTTGGTAAACCGAATTGGTAAATCCAAAGAGGATGAAATCCTGAGAGCTCAATGTTAGGACAGAGCTAATATGTAATGAAAAACAAATCACTTTAATGTACCATTACGATAATTTATTTCACCTAAATCCTTTTTTAAGGATTCAGGATCATCAGGTAAATCTTCCAACAACGAAATGGGAAAAAAATGGGATTAGAAATTGGTGGGTAGTGTAATTTTTGTAATTTAATAGAGGGGGTTGAGAGTGGTAGTTAACCAGACAATATATATATATAATCCGTTTTATTAACCATCTAAAGAGGCCAAGTTTTCTGTCACTCCTCCTACTCCAATATAAAACATACTTAAGAGAGATATAAAATTAACCCCTCCCTATACTTTATATTGTCTGGTTAACTACCACTCTCAACCCCCTCTATTAAATTACAAAAATTACACTACCCACCAATTTCTAATCCCATTTTTTTCCCATTTCGTTGTTGGAAGATTTACCTGATGATCCTGAATCCTTAAAAAAGGATTTAGGTGAAATAAATTATCGTAATGGTACATTAAAGTGATTTGTTTTTCATTACATTATATATATATATATATATATATATATATATATATATAGATAGATAGATATTTTAAACATTGCGCCCCGAGCAAGACATGAAGCCACTAGGATGCAGGGGGTTGCATAAGATTTGGAGCAAGAGCAGATAGGCGTGATAGAAGAAAGGATGAAAGGAAGAATAGTGGGTAGATCAAGGTGACTGGAGATGTCGATTGACATTACATTTGAATAGTTGGAGATCATAGCTATATATATATATATATATATATATATATATATAGCAAATGCTTTGTTTGCATAACGAAATTGCGTGTCTGTTGAGCAAAACTGCTTACTTGCAAATAATGTCAAATTTAACGACTCCCCAAAATGAATTATGGCATGATGAACAAAGTGAGACAATTAAACATTGCAAAAACATAACATAACGAAAAAGAGACTAGAGGATTGCTAAAAACGTATTCTTTTAGCGGTTAAAAGTTAAAGCATTGGGAACGAAATGAATGTTTGCTGTTTGTAGTAGATGCTTTGTCCTTGCATATTCAGGTTAGCTCATGGCTCGCATCGCCTGTTCTGGAAATGGACAGAAGCACGTCTCTTCGCTCCGTGTTCATCTTAGCAGCCCGATCCTATTTCGCGCCTAATTTTTGGTCCTACCCATTATCACCAGTTTAATAGACTCTTATTATTATCAGCAGGAGTTACCTACCGAAGGAAGATAGCCTATACTTTCTATAATTTCAATCTAAAGTAATCCTGCCTGGTCGGTCAATAAATGCCAAACGTTTACTTGTGAGGAAACGGCTAATATTACTATTACCATTATCATCAGTATTTTCTAATATTTTTGTTTTACGCCCATTTGATGTCAGAGGGGCGCAACCGCCCAACTAAAAATATATTTTAATAAAAAATCTCTTGCGTCTTAATAAATATATTATAACCAGCAGACCGGAGGGTATAAAAATAGGTGAGCCCTTAAGTAACACTCTTTTCCTGTTTTCCTCCTTTCGAAGTGCGTGTCATCATCTTTTCACGCCGAAGCAAAAATGGGCTGTTTACGCTTCACACTCAAACACACCTATACAGGTAACTCACACCCAAAATGCAATAACAATTTTCGTTGCGTACTCCATTTATTTCTCGGTGAAGAACTTTTAAGCTTTCCTTTTTATAGTTTTTGTTAATTAAATGTTATCCTATATTGCAGATCAATCGGTCTCTGTTATTTTGTGCATGTACTATTTCAACACATCATAATTGATGTAAAAAATCTTCTCGTAGAGCCCTTGTACATTAATTATAGAAGTAGTCAACTAACTAATAAAAGAAATAAATAAACCCAAAATATTTCAATCGTCAATGAATTTAACATTTTTTTTATTATATTTTTTATATTTGAGATTATCCACTCAATATTTGATATCTGAAACTTTGATGGCTTTGAGAGCGACTAAATTTATAATTTTCAGATATTTTCAAAATACTCTTATAAAATTGCAATAAAAAGTTTTTTTATTGCATTGCAATTTTGTTTACCCTATTTCGTTTCCCACATTTTTTTATTACCAGCTTCACTGTGGATGTATCCAACCAGTTACTATTGTTTATATATATATATATATATATATATATATATATATATATATATATATATATATATATATATATATATATATATGTATATATATATATTATAAATAGGAATATTTGTAAATACATTATAGAAGGTTCTAACTTTTTATAGTTTATTATATACTGTATCAGGTATCTAACCCGGCCCGGAGAGACTTCTGCAAATAGTGGAGTCGTAAGATACACCTTTGAACTTTTTATATTTAACAAATAATGAATCTTTTTAAAAACCCTTCTAACAGAATAGCTAAAATAATAAAAACCTGTCGTCTCATCACCAATCAATGCTATACTATCTTTAAAAATATTTTTATAAACAAAAACTTGGATTACCTATAGGATCACCTCTAAGCGGTATATTGGCATGCATTTTCTTAGAATTTCATGAATCTGGTCCTTTTCAAATTATTTTATCTAAACAATCAACATACTTCCGATATATTAATGACACTCTATTCATATAACCCGGGAAAATAAATTTATCTGTCCTTGTAGATAAAATAAAGTCAAACAAACTATAGAATTTAATTATGAAATGAAAACAAATACTTTGCCTTTCCTAGATATCATATTAAACCTCAGTAATAATAACCTAAATGTGTCCATCGCAAATCAGCTAATAAAAATGATCTCATAAAGTTCTATTTTCACCATAACAACAAATAAAATCCAGAATAATCATCAGATACTATTTAAGAGCACTCAGAATTTGTAGCCCTCAATATTTACATGTAGATGAGAAATATATTGAAAATTCTTTAAAACTCCTACAAAGCCCTAATTATTTCATAATCAACCGAAACAAAAGGCTCATAAAATATTTCAAAATAAAATGGCGGACCTTCCTGACAAAATCAATGGATCAAAATATATCTACCAACTCTATCACAACTATAATTAAATATAATTTATGTAAGCTTAACATAAAATCTGTTACAACTACGTCTAAAACAATAAAAGGCTTAATTAATACAAAGCAAAATAATAATAAGTTCAAACTTGAAGGAGGACTTTATTCTATTACTTTTAATAACACTGGTCAACAAAATAAAATTTTGAAATGGTGTCGAGACACCAAACATCTTTTTTAGCTAATTTGAGGGCGCTGAATCTGAAAATGACCTTTTCTTGCTTAGCTAGCGTTTTTGCTGTACAGAAATGCCTCATTTTGGGGGAAAATGCTTCTTCTTTTTTTCATTTGTTTTTTTGTATATATGATATTGACCGATGGCAATATTTCTCAAAATATAATCGTAGAAACCTCTGAATTCATATTTAAACCAACAAATATTGTTCTGCTTATTGAGAAATACAACAATCAGATCCTAAGTCTTTAAAAATAACACAATGGAATATACCAAGACCAACAAGTTTTTTCATCAAATCATTTAATAAACTAACAGCAGAAATAAAACCTTTGTGAACATAAGAACTATGGTAATTTTTTTTTTTTTTTTTACTTGATTGTCTATCATGTTCAATGTTATTGGAAGTTCCTTTTCATACTCCGGAAGTATCATGTACAATGGAATAAGTACATTCAATTGGGATGTCTTTAGTTGGAGTTTCTTTCCAACTGTGAAAACAAAATGTTCTCAATGTGCTTGGTTTCCTTCTGTAGTGAAGGAATAAATTTATGAATATCAAATAGAAGTTTTAGGGTTTCATTTTTTTATGTTGCCTTAATTATCAGGTTTACTAAAGTGTATTACTGATAAAGTTTATCAGTTAATTTGAATTTTGACAATAAATTGGTACTTCTATTTTAAATTTTTGTCTCTAAAACAATTTTTTCTCATAAAAGATAGTTTATTTCGGGTCACTGACATAAATTGCTGGGCCTATCTGAAATTGATGGATTTCTACGACCTTTAATAACTAAATTGTGCGATCAGCCAAATCTAAGGTCATTTTCGGAATCAGCACTATCAAATTAGCTAAAAAAATATGTTTTGTTTCTTGGCATCAAATATCGTGTTTTATTTCTTGGTACCAAAAATCGTGTTGGCCAGTGTAATTGTCACAAGAAATACATTGAAGAAACCTCAAGAAATTTAAATAAAAGATTATATGAACACAAAAGTGATTTTTTACGAGACATTACACTAAATTGTTCAACGTAATGATCTTGACCATAATTTTTACTTAAAAAATTCTACTTTAATTAAAAGAGAAAGGAATTTACTAAAACGAAAATCTATAGAAAGTGCTTTAATCGCCAGATCATCCGCAATAAATTTAAGTCCAGGTTTTTACAATATTTCATCTTTCTTGGCAGATCTTCAACTGTCACAATTAAAAGAAAAAGAAACAAAATGAAATTAGCAAGTCTACATAACCAAAACACATATTTAAAAAAAAATATAATTGTCAGTGCCATATGTAGTCACATCGGCATAAACTTCACTTTAGTCCGATGATGTCCTAAAGGACAAAAAGCGTCACACCAAAACTTCCATACGTTATATATTTCATTCTATATTGCTGGTCTAGCTTTTATATACATCACGTATATAATACGTTAAAAGATTCACTTTCTCTGCTGATAGCTTAGGGGAAGAATCCCAGACTGATGCCAAATCGGTCGAGTTTCGATCCCGTCTTGAAACACTCGGATGTCTATCCACACTGATGAGCTGTGATACATCGAAACAGTCTGTGGATATATATTGTGTAAATGTATTATATTTATTAGAGAAGACTGCACAATATTGATGATAGAGCGTTTATACATATAGACATAGGAATCTACACTGTCAGTTGCAGGCTTCAATGTGATTTCATTTAAAAACAAAGTCGGATGAAGTACTAAAGGGCGTCACAAGTAAACTTTTTCCACTTTGTTATACATTTTTCCCAATATCGTTATATATATATATGTATGTGTGTGTGTGTGTGTGTGTGTGTGTGTGTGTGTGTGTGTGTGTGTGTGCGCGCGCGCACGCACAAAACCTTCACCACCATAATCAAATCTCATGTGCTGACGTCGGGCTGTCAGTTTCCTAGGAACTGATCTGCTTGACCCTCATACGTCGAATTCGACGGTAGAGTCGAGTATATATATATTGACGTAATATACATTGTTTAAAAAATAAAACGGGGCGTCTATTTCAAATAAAGTATCCACTTTAATAACGTTTGAAGTATTAAAATTATCGAAGTGAAAATTATTCCATTTAGAAGAAAAAAAAAAAATATATATATATATATATTTCTAAGCTTATATATTTGCAACAACCACTAGATTCCTTTACTGGGTCGGGGGGTGGAAGATATGTAACATATCTTTATACTTTCTTGGCATATTTTCGTTTTTATAAAATAAATAAAAATTCGTTCTTCCGATTTTATCCCAAAAGGTTTTTATTTTCTTTCTTTTTTTATTATCATTATAAGTGTTTTATTAGGTAACTGGTTCGAGAACCAAATATCAGTAAGGAAACTTGGGATCCTGGAGCAACCTTGTCTCGCTAGAACAATTACGACTGAGTAGTGAGTTCGATCCTCTCTGGGTGCCCCATACTTTCGGCCTTGTTACACATCTACCCTAGGCTTGGAAAAATCAGTAAGTTCACTTATTTTGTGGCCCAACGCAATGATTAATATCCCGAGAACTGTATATTGTAGAAATATTTTTTTTAAATCTCAATCAATCTACATCGTTTTGGTCATGTTTTGTAATTACAATCAATTATGTTGTCTGTTTTAAAAGTATTGCGCCAAAGCTGTTCAAACTCACGAATCCAGCTTGGCTGTTTGAATTAGACTCAGATCTCCATTTGTCCAGTCGACCGTTCTTAGAATGTGTGAGTAAAGGTGTTTTGGTGTCTGCAAATGTTAAGTAGAAGAGACGTATTCAAAGAGTTTTAATGCCATGTCCCTTCAGGGTGTAGGTGATCATGTCTCTCCACAATTTCCTTTTATTGAAATAATAAAATATGTGAAGTGCCATGAATTCTTCGGGATGATTTTGGAGTGGTTTCTCATCGCCTTCTTCACGATTTGGATTTTTTTCCTTCTCCTAGATTGGTTACTGTCCAAAGCTGAACAGCTCAGTTTGCTGTACTATTTAACTTATAGCTGGTATGAAAAAAGATAGATCCATACCTTTTCCCAGGTATGAAAAAGAATTTAAGCTCGGTCGCAGATTTCACATTCCACTCTAATATAAGTGAAAAATTTCTTTTTTTTAATAATAAATAAATAAAAATATATATTATATAGAGAGCGTGGATCCTAGCCATTTCGAGAGCTATTTTTCACTTAATTTATAACGGTGGAGACATATATCGAAGTACTGAAGAATTCTATATCGTCCTGGGTATGACGATAAACTAAATCCGGCAGCAATGCCTCTGATCGGGAGGTTTTGAGGAGCGTGGAACCACGTCTTAATTGTTGTTGTACCAAGGTCTACCCTGACCCGGGGTGGTAGCACCTGTTAGGGTCCGAGCTATGGGCAAATAGTGAAACCTCAAATTGAGTTTAGAAAACTGTGAAAGTATAAAAATACATTTTTATAGTAAAAATTTCTAGTAATTGATTTTAATAGTAAAAACGAATTCTAGCAATAGATTTTAATTGAAAAAAACAGCAATATCTTTTAATAGTATAAAAATAATTACCAAAACTCCCAAGAAAATCTAATTTCGGCATTAAATGAAGGAGTTGATATGCCGTTAAACAAACCAAACCAAATTTTAACTATAAATATGCCCCTCGTTCGTAGAGAGGCCTTTCATCGGTTTTTTTCTTTGGCTCGTATGACGTACCATAGTTCCTGCTATTGGGTTTTAGTTTCCTATTTTTATGGCTTAGGGCCATATAGCGTTGAAACAGCGGTTCCCGTGCGATCACTGAAGTTAAGCAACGTCGCACCTGGTCAGTACCCACATGGGTGACCGCTTGGGAATACCAGGTTCTATAAGCTTGGATGTTTGTGTGGTTTAATGGATAATGGCTCGGAATTGGAAATCGGAGGGTCAAGTTCTAATTCCCGTTGGGTATTCCAATGGGATATTCAATTACGCGAAAATTCTATTGGAAAAGGTATGAATTATTTTCTTCTCCCCCCAGCTATGGGTTTATTAGTAAAACTTGTATCACTAAATCATTATTATCTCCAAAATAAATTCTTACGGTCTAAAAATATTTGCTGGCTTGAAATAGCCTGTAAAAGTTTGATAATCCGTAAAAACACCTCAGTTGTAGAGAATGTAGGTGTTAGTTAAATATTTGTTGCCGTCAATCCCTGAATCAAGTAATGAAACTTTATACACTGGTTCAACAAGAATGAACAAGAACTGGTATCGCGAGGGCAACATAATATAATAATCAACATGTATCCCACCTCATGTATATTAATAATGGACATCTGAAGATGGTCAGAGAGTAGCCGATAAGTGGCAGAACCAGATTTAGGGGAGATAACAAAAAGACAAAATTAATTAAGACCTACAAAGCACAGGAAGTTGTGGAGAACCAAAATCACCAACGTCTTGAAAGGACACGACACATAGAAGACGAAGATCTGTGTTAACGAATTACTGGATGCACTTGAGAATGCTAAGAAAATGCTGAATAAAAGATTTGAATTGATCCATGCGTTGTCTAAACTCCCGTTGAATCCGAAGCCTGAACTGTTTTACCCTAATTATCGTTCAGAATTATCTGAGATTTTAGTAATATCACTTTATGCAATCATATATTTTTTTAATCAAGTTCGCCCCAAGCAAGGCAGTAAAGTTACTGAGACGCAAGGAGTTACTGGGTGTGAAAGAGTTAGAAACGAACATTGCTAAAGAGCGAGAACATACGAAAAGTAATCCGGGCAGCAGATAGTGATTGACATTGGATTTAAATTTTTGCAGATTAAAGTTGGCTGGAAAGCATGAAACCAGAAGGAAATTTGTTGGATTACCGCCCCCTGATGATCATTACAGGCGGCGCAAGATTTGAAAGCATCAACATCTTTCTCGGTGACTTTTCATAGCGAAAACAACGTATTATTTTCGCTCCCGGAAAAAAATGTAAGTATTGAAATACAGACACTGAAGGTTGCTTTGAACTCTTCAACTTTCATTTAAATACTCAATTTTTCCTTTCGTAAAATGTCCTATCAGTATATTTGTTAATATTTCCTTGTTTAAATTCTATGTCTTATTTTTCCGTTTAACTTACACGAGTCCACCAAAAAGTGTTTGCGTTTCAAATGTACAATCTCATCAAAAGTGTTGAAGTCCGCAACAAGTTCCACAAGCGATATGTGCAAGAAAAGAAACTGTTAATATAGAATTTACGGTTACATCTAACCAGCTCGACTCTAAATTGGTGAAACCTCGTCGCCAATCTAGTACTGCGCTTAAATTCGAAGAGTCTAGGTACCATAACGCAGAGCTCATCAGAATAATTAGCATGAAAGTATTTATAGAAAAGGCAACCTTATGGCGGTGGGAAAGTAACTGAAGCCGAGATGTCAGGTCGGGGCCAATAACATTGCTGTTTCTTATTTGGATTTTTATCAAGGAGCTTTAGATAAATAGCAGGAGTACTGGGCCATATGTGGCAACCATATTCTAAACGTGGACGAATGGTAGACTTATAGATATGTAAGATAGACTCTGGAGGGAAAAACCGTCTAGTGAATTTGTAACGTAGTGAACAGAAACGATACACCTTGCAATGTTCTACCATTATATCTAATGAAAAAAAAACAATGAGAGAAAACACCAAATGAATTTCTAATAAAACAAAATAAATATCATTTTACGAAGGACTGGTCAAAAGAAATTAATGAGAGTGGGCGACAATTCTCTGCATATTTCACAACTTAAGGTGAAAAAATAGGGGGAAAAGACATCTTTCTGGACTGATATACTCAAACCAGATAAGTGAACATTAACAAAAAAAATCGATTTTAAAATGTCTCTGTCTGGTAGTCGCGTGCCAAGAAAATCTCCTTCGATTGAATATTTTTCAGCGTCTTTGTCGTTCGTTTTTTATTTTATTTTATTTTATTTATTTATTTATTTATTTGCAAAATAAAGATGATTTTTTGTCTGCGTTGTGTTCGCTTCCTTTTCCCTCGGAAAGAGGAAAAAATCTAAGATACATAACTGAACTCTAGCATCTTGACTATTTTGTTGTATTGAACATCGTTCAAAAAAGAAAATAAAGATGATTTAATCAGCATAGTTCAGAAGTAGCACATGGCCGAAAATATGGAGCACCCAGTGCAGATCGAAACTCACTATTCAGTCGTAATTGATCTAGCGAGACAAGTTCGTTAACCATTACACCACGTCGAAGTGCCTTAATGATGTTATATTCTAAAAAGAAAAAAAAACAGACCCGTCAACTCAACAGAATGTTCTGTTTGAGTTGGAAGGCGATCTTTAAGTCAAGGGAGCGCGAGTAAAACCGTTTTATACTGATGCACTTATCTGAATTCTAGCGCACTCTGTTTGAGGTAACAGTAGTCGGTTCTTATCCTTGATTGGAAAAAGTCATAAATTAAAAGGGACAATTTCTTCGTTATATGCTAATTTACTAAGCGGCGATTAGATGTGACACGAGCAAAAATAAAGATAAATAAAGAGCAGCTAACGAGGGTGAAACTCACTACTCAGTAGTAATTGAACTAGCAGGACAAGCTTGAAGTGCCCAAAATCCTCTTAGCTTAGATGTGGCAAAAGACCGAAAATATGGAGCACCCAGTGTAGATCAAATTCACTACTCAGTTCTAACTGATCTAGCAATTTCTTTGTCTTAAGATTTTTTTCTTAACCTATATCCAATAATGGCATCCCAAACTTTAATGGAATCGGTTCCTGGATTCCATAAAAGCAGGAAATCTTAAGGAACCTATTATTTTCTTTTCAATCTGAGAATGGCAACAAATCACTTTATAGTATAAAAAAAAGAATTAAACCATTTTGATAATTTAATAAAAACATTTACTAAGATATTTCCAGATTGAAATTCTCTTATCATATTTCTGTTCAGATGTAAGATGCTTTTTGACTCTAGTGTCATCAGCTGTTATGGTTTCTTAGCCACATTCGAACTGAATCGCTTCACTTCCAAAGATCCAATCGAAAACTTATCAAATTCATGACTAGAAGATTTGCCATATTTTTTTACTTCAAGACAATCTCCTTTGTCAGAATAAATTATGTTCATCGCAGAAAAAATTATTTCAACCTCTGCAGAACTTACAGCAATGGTATTAATTATATTCTGAGCTATGATATATCGGCTATTAATATATAAGATTATTTTCGGATAATCCAACAACCTGTTCGCTAAGCTTTTATAATTTTAAGAATCGGTTCGCGCCAACCGGTTGGGTGCCACCACTGCCTATATATATAATGGAAAGTGAAAATGATATCAAACGATGGAAATGGGTTCGATGAATAGTTCGTGTTGTAAAAATTAGCCCACTAATGACTTGTGGGACATGCACCCCTCTTGTCAATAAGTCTGTCTATAACACAACCCTATCATTAATCAACTAACTTTTTAGCGGTTTTTGCTTCTCACTGTTTAGCACAACGCACTTTCCAAAGAATATTTTGTGTTGTCACCAAGAAAAAAAATCTTCGATGTGAAACAAATGGTTCGTTCCTAAAATATTGCAAGAAAATTATTCTAAGTAGATTATTAGAATTATTAGGTTGGTGCAAAAATAATGACGTAATAATGTCGTTTTTGGACGTTAAAAAATACGTCAAAAAACGACATTATTACGTCATTATTTTTGCACCAACCTAATATCATAATAAAAAGATTTGTTTTGATTTGCACCTATTTAAATCGATATATAAGCGAAAATATTTTCTATATACTTTAGAAACACTTTATTTTCACTGACAGATTTTTCATAGCAAATGTTCCCATTTTGAAACATTTTTACTCTAATTCGCAATGCTAAATTAATGTAACTGTAATGACAAAAGTACGCATGTGTAGGCTTTAAGAAAGCCTTATTCAACTGAGCATACAAGGTTCGCGTAGTGTCCTTTTATCGTCCCAGTAAACAGAAATAGCTCTCTTAAAGAGGTAACAAAACAAGGGGAGACCACTCTTTATTATTCATAACAGTAACTCTTTCCACAAAAGAACATATATAAAAAGAAAATCAATATTTTAATACGTTTTCCTCTTGATAATCATCCTTGCATTTTTAAATCCCCGTAAGGGATTATAAAACAAATGTAAATCCCTAGTAGAGATGACTTATTGAGCTAGGGATGCAAGTTCAGGACAATCAGAATTTTTATCGCCGCAGAAAAACTAAATGCTAAATTGACGTGTTAATTGCTAGTGTGTTTAGGTAAAAGCATGTCTCTTAGAATATTTATCTCGCAACTATTATGACCAAGGCCAGCGCTAGCAACGAAGCTTTGATACGCCCCCCCCCCCTCTCTACTGCATGCCGATTTCATAATTTCCTGACCTTGGTGGGGGCACAATCCCTCGAAGGAAAATTGGGAGGGGAAGGACAGCGCTTTTTTAAATTACCAAAAAAATCGGGGAATTATCCAATTTAAATGAAAAATTCAGTATATATTCATTAATTATTTACTTTTATAATGAATAGGATTTATTTTATTTAAAAAAAAAATCTGAGAAAATGTTATTCTTTTTGTAATGACCACCAATATTTTCATGATTAAATTTTACTCGAAAAAAATGTTTAAGTTGCAAATTTTTTACATTTCCATAAAGATTAATCGCCAACGCATCTCTACCGAAAAAGGTTTTACAAAGATTCCAACACAACACAAACGGGATTGTCTTAAAAATTTGTTTTGAAAACAGTATTTCAATTTTCGGGGAATTTTTTCATGTGTTGAAATCTTGAAACATTTTTATTTTTAAGCGATCATTTTTCTCGGTCATACCTTTCTATAAATGTAAAAAATAGGGATTTGAATTTTATTTTAATTACTAGCTGTGAACTTCTGGTTAATATTACTATTAGTAACAAAAAAAATCAGAGTTCCTCCTTAGTGGATGATCTCCGAATAAAATAAAAATGATTTTACCGAAATATATTAGCCTCTTAATTGATTTAAGAGAACTGCAATTTAAAAAAATAAGTGCTACTGAAATCAGCATTTCTGCCGCCCCCTCCCCAGTAGGCATGCGGCCCCCACGTGGTTGAAAGGTTTGGAGTAGGAAGCACCGGTTCTGTTGATTAGTATTGTTGATGATTGACAATATAACTTAAGTAAAAAGTAAAAAGTACAAAAAGCAAAACAACGCTGCTGAAACTAGCCCTTTTGGTACTCCATCCTCGTCGAGGGTTCCTGTATAGTACGCACTGCACCGGCCATACATATACACGATGTATATTATTAGTTGATGACTGACAATGTAACGTTAGTTTAAAAATAATTTTTAAAAATGGCCATAAAACAGTGCTGAAAAAAAATGAAAAAGGCCACAACGGAACCAAAAGACATCCCCACCCCGGTAGGAGTCTTCGGGACTTCTGATTATGGCGGACTCAATGTGAGTCGCAATAAAAAATAAAAACACAAAATATATATAAAACAAACGACAATTAATTCCATGTATTGACAAAAAAAAAAGAGAATTTAGGGATTTAACGACATAGGATACGCAGATGACACTCTGCTGATAGCAGACGCTGAAAGGAAATTACAAAACCTCCCAGCGAAGGTAGCGAAAGAGAGCGAGAAGAAAGGACTAAGCATAAACTATAAGAAGATAGAATGCATGGTTATCAGTAAAAAGATGAGCCCGAAATGCGATTTACAGGTCGGGGACACTAAAATCAAGCAGGCGTGGAAATTTAAATATCTGGGAATTGTTCTGATATAGGACGGCAACTGAGATTCAAAGACGTATTGGGATAACCAAAGACGCATTCCAAAACAAGACAGAATGTTACAAGACAGGAGGATTTCTTTAGTAACAAAGAAAAGAGTACTGAACTGCTACGTGACATCTCTCTTCCATTACGGCAGGGAATGTTGGACGGATGAAGAAGAGACTCGAGGCGGCGGAGGTATGGTTCTACAGAAGGATGCTAAGGATATCAGGGACAGAGTGTGTGAGCAACGATGAGGTTTTGGAGAGGATGCAAACAAGGAGGAAGCTTTTACTTATCAACAGGAAGAGGCAGCTGAAATTTCTGGGACACGTAAGGAGAAAGGGGGGCTTGGAGAATCTGATACTCACAGGTCGAACAGAGGGAAAAAGAGACAAGGGAAAACAACGCGTGACATACCTGACGGGCTTAAGCAAGTGGATGGTAGGACATGGCCTGGGAGAAGTAGCAAAAAGATAAAACTTATTGAGAGCTACAATAGATAGGGGAAAATGGAGAGCCATAATCGCCTATGTTCTGAAGGGACACGGCACATAAAAAGAAAATAAAAGAAAGTAATAAGTAATAATGTTGGGTTGATTAAAATCCATTAAGTTCTTAAAATGATTTCGTTCTGTGAACGAACATATATTGTTTGCGAATTATTCTAACGACTATCCTCGCTGTTGTGGTTTTTCTCGCCTTTTTCCACACGAACATAAGAAATAAAAGAGCAAAGAAAATAACTGTATTGTACGAAAACTTGGATTTGATTTTATATCTACTCAAACCCACGTACCCATGAAATATAACGTTTAAAGAACCTATACTGGCAGCCATGCTCATAGAGAACGAGTCCAGAAGATATACAAAAATAAAAAGGGGCGTATGGCAAAGATGTGTCTTCTCACCGAACTTATTCAACATATACAGCGAGACAAATCTGAGAGAACTGGAAATCCTACCGGGATTTAGTATTAGAGGGCCACAATCTTAACAACATTTGATACGCAGATGACACTGTGCTGATAGCAGACACTGAAGAGAAATAACAAAACCTCCCAGCGAAGGTAGCGAAAGAGAGCGAGAAGAAAGGACTAAGCATAAACTATAAGAAGATAGAATGCATGGTTATCAGTAAAAAGATGAGCCCGAAATGCGATTTACAGGTCGGGGACACTAAAATCAAGCAGGCGTGGAAATTTAAATATCTGGGAATTGTTCTGATATAGGACGGCAACTGAGATTCAAAGACGTATTGGGATAACCAAAGACGCATTCCAAAACAAGACAGAATGTTACAAGACAGGAGGATTTCTTTAGTAACAAAGAAAAGAGTACTGAACTGCTACGTGACATCTCTCTTCCTTTACGGCAGGGAATGTTGGACGGATGAAGAAGAGACTCGAGGCGGCGGAGGTATGGTTCTACAGAAGGATGCTATCAGGGACAGAGTGTATGAGCAACGATGAGGTTTTGGAGAGGATGCAAACAAGGAGGAAGCTTATACATAACATCAGGATGAGGCAGCTGAAATTTCTGGGGCACGTAATGAAAAAGGAAGGCTTGGAGAATCTGATACTCACAGGTCGTATGAGGGAAAGAGAGACAAGGGAAAGCAATACATGACATACTTAGCGGACTTAAGCAAGTGGATGACAAAACAGGGTCTGGGAGAAATAGCAAAAAGACAAAACTTATTGAGAGCTACAAGGGATAAGGAGAAGTGGAGAGCTATGATCGCCTATGTTCTGAAGGGACACTGCACATAAAAAGAAAGAAGGATTTTAAAAAACTAAATATTATTCATTGTGACTGTATATTAAACAAAAAAAGTATTGAATTTAATAATGTAATTTCCTTGTGATAAAAAATTATTGATTGATTTACGGTTTACCAACCTTTTGCAGGTTATTTAAAGTAGCAATTATTATTTTTTTAAATTGTAAGAATTTTTGGAACATAATAATTATTTACCGATATAAGTTCTACTAAGTAACCCATATCTGGTGGAGAAGAGGTGGTCCATACTCTTCCCAAGGGAATTTGCGCGTTAGTGAATATAACGAAACGGGCTGGAATTGGAACTCGGCTCTCCAATGTTCAATTCCAGCCGTTATCTATTGCACCACCCGCACATCCAAGCTTGCAGCACCTGCTATTCCTAAGCGGTTACATATCTATTTATCTTTGCTTGAATTATTTATTTATTTTAACATTTGGTTTGTCCATAACTCAGACATGTATCTTATATTAAAATTGATCGAAACCATGAAACTTGCTTCGGGGTTGCTTAACTTCGGTGATTGTATGGGAACCGGTTTTTCAGCGTAAGTTGGACGTAAGCCACGAAAAATTGTAAATACTGTTTTTATTAATATTCGGCATTCTCTTTAGTACATTAATAAAGATGATAAAGAGAATATTTTACAAAATGAATTGTTTTAAAAATACCACCAAATTATCCTGCGTCTCTGACCTGAAGCTTGTTATTAATGGGTTAATTTTATTTTGTCTAAAAATTCACTGTAAATTAAGCAGGGACAGGAAAGATATTTTCTTCACCTACGTTTTCTTAGTACGGTAGCAGTTTGTTTGGGGTTTGGTTTTTGGTTTTTGGTTTTTCTTCAACCGGCCCATTATTTGCTTCCCTATGAAAATGATATTAACTAATTTTAGTGGGGTAATTCTGACATAATATACCATATATCGGATATATTTCCAGCGCTTAATAATATTTCACTGTCCATATAAGAGAAAAAATAATTTATTGTAAATAAAAAAAAAAACTTTTTCCAATCTGGGAACCAGACACAGTTATCCAAAACTGACTATTAGAATTTACACACAAATGCAATAGCATTTATTTAAACATTTTTATTTGCAACCCTAGTGACTTAAAGGCCGCCCCAGACTCCCACAAAACAATCTGGCAACGGTCCTGTCAAGGAGTACATAAAATCAATATATAGATTTTCTTTTTTTTTTTTTTTTTTTTCTTCTTTTCTTGCCACAAAAAATGGTGATGCTTAGAGTTTATGTTGTTATTTAGTTTCTATTTCCCTGGGTCGGGCCCAAAGTATACCCACCCCACCCTTTCAATCAAGTTTTATACTTTCGATCAATTTTAATATAAAAAGATAAATATTTGAGCTATGGACAAACTAAATGTTAAAATAAATAAATAGCTGTTTCAAGCAAAGATAAATTGGAATTCACACTCCTCCCTAGTCTTTTGAACAGTAGTAAAAGATTTATCGCTTGTTTCGTGTTTAGGATTGGGCTTCCGGTTCCTTCTAAAGTATATTCATTCTCTTTAAGTCACAGTAGCCCCTTGTATCTTAGTGACATTATCGCCTTGCTTGATTACAATTTTTTTAAAATAATTTTTATTATTAAATTCACCTTTTTTTTTCTCAAGATCTGAGGGTCATGGCATTAATGGGTTTTAAAGAAATTTCAAATTTACACGTATGAAAATGTGACCAAATAATAAACTCTAAAATAATTAGATTTAAAGTGTTTTTAATTTATGAGCATTGAATAATGTTGTTGGAATTAAATTACTTATTAATTATTTCATTTAACAGCTAATTTTTAATTATGTTTGTCATATAAGACAAAAAACTTTGTTTTTTTTGGCGGGGGGTTATTGAAGAAAAGTTCAGCATATTTTTGTTTACTAAGTTGATTTTTTTAAATTAACTTAAATTCATTCTGAGTTTTCATGAGACAATCAGCATTCACTTTTATTTAACGAGAAGAAATTACTGTCGAAAAGTATCCGATATTTTATCAGAGCGAGAGAAAAACTTGAAGCACAAAAAAAAAGTAATAGTTGTTCAAATGCAAAAACATGTAACATCCAGCCGTCCAATATGTCGTTCAAAAACAAAATATAGTCTGAACGGAAAACTATGCAATATCAAGTTTTATCTAAAAAAAAAAAAAAGTTTTGTAAGGCTCCTTTCTAACAACTTACTTTAATTAAAAACATTTAAATTCAAGTGAAACAATTTTTTTTTCTTAAACCTCAAGTTTTCTTTTATAATTATTTTCAATGTCCAATATAGATAAATATATATATAACACAATTATATCGTAACTAATTCCTATAAGACTGAATTTTGTATTTAAATGATCACACATAACCAAGAAAACAGCACAAAGCGATTAAGTTCAAATCGCTACTTGGAAGTTCTCGTAATGCTATCAACAGACACGAGAAACGCATTAACGATTTCGACTTTAGCCTCTTTGTGCTGTTTTGTTGGTTAGTGTTACTCTTCTGTCTTGCTCTATTTACTATAGGTATTGAGCACTTTGGGTTATTGCGTAGGTAATTGTCTGTCTTTTCTGTTTATGTTTCCTTTCCTTCTTTTTATCATTTATTATAACTATTAGTTCTTGGTTTCTCTTTTTATTTTGTCGCAGAGATTCATTAAACTCACATCTATGCGGAGGGAGTAACGTAACCGTTATGGGCACGTAAAATGAAATCGACGAGACAAGTTCAAATTCCGATCGAGTCTATTGCTTTCCTTTTGAATTAATGTCCTTGTGACATGCATAAATTTATTTCTTCTTTCCATCTGTCGGCTAGGGGCAAATTAAACACCATTGAAATTTTAGAAACTCAACCCCAAATATTTATTTGCGATTTAAACTGTTACTGCAATCTCAATACACCACGAACAGCCTATAGTCAAGAGAACCCTGACACACACACAAAAAAACATATAAATGTTGGTATATTTATCGGATAAAGTGCTCAGTATACAGGTTAAATTATTATATATAAATAGTGGCAACAAAGAAAACAAGATAGTATATATATATATATATATATATATATATATATATATATATATATATATATATATATATGCATTTATATATATGCATATATATATTGAATGAAAACGGACAAAACATTCTGTGCAACTAAGGATATATTTATATGGATATATATAAATATATATATATGTGTGTGTGTGTATGTATGTATGTATGTATATATGCATATATGTGTGAATATATATGCTTATATATATGCATGTATATACTGAATGAAAAATTTGAAAGTACTTTGAATAACTATACATATATATGTTTATACATACACATATTCATATATATATATATATATATATATATATATATATATATACACACTAAATGAAAAAATTGAAAAATTCTCTGTAACATCTATCCTCCACAAGAAGGACTTAATTGGACGAAACACGTTACACAAAAATATTCCATTTTGTCATTAAATTGCCTAACATTGTTTTGATATATAGATATAAATGCATGTCATTTTCTCATATATATATATATATATATATATATATATATATATATATATATATATATATATATATATATATATATATATATATATATATATATATATATATATATATATATATATATATATATGGGGCACCTCGAGACGTGTACTTGTTAGCAAGCTTGTCTCGCTAGGACAATTACCATTGAGTAGTGAGTTCGATCCTCACTGGGAGCCCCCTACTTTCGGCCTTGTGCCACATCTAAGCTACGCTTGGAAAATCACTATATGTATATATATATATATATATATATATATATAATTTGGACATAGGTATCAGCACTGGTTACTGACCGGCAGTTTCATTTTTTTATGCAGCCATAAGAGACAGACGGTCCCTTCTTGAAACTGCCTGTCACTATAAAGTACTTGTTTCTATGTTGACACAGTTTGTATATATATATATATATAATGCACGTTTAATGTGTATTTATAAAAAATATCTCGCATCGAGTGATGTTGCTAATAAAATATTTAAATTATCAATATTTAAATTAAGCACCGTTCAGCTTTCAATCTACACCTGACGATTGCATTGTGCATGAAACCCAGAGTTATGCTATCTATGTGAAACAAATGTACATGTAATATATATCTCTCTCTCTCGTGCGCTCTCTCTCTCTATATATATGTGTGTGTGTGTGTGTGTGTGTGTATGTGTGCGTGTGTACACCCACACACACACATATATATATGAGGCAACGTGGACAAAAATCAACACTATATGGTCAATGTTTTGTTTAGTGGATTGTTTTCATCAGACGATATTCTGATGGTGTCTTAAGTTATGAAACTGCCCGACACTATGTAATAATGTTGTTTTTTTTATACCCACCCACACTAATCATATATATATGCGTGTGTATTTGAGTGCATGTGTGTTTGTTCATGCGTATACTTCTTGTATTCAAAATATATATTTAAGCGATAATGTATTTTTTTAGTTTCTTTGGGTTTTTTTTTTTTTTTTGGTTTTCTTCTTAGTTTCACATTTCTGAACGTTAGATTGATCTGATCTTTTATTTTAAATACAAAATATTGAACACTCACCAACGTAATCCTCATTTTCACTTGCAAAATCTAATTTCCGTTTCACATATTCCCATTTCCGGTCTATATGCATATCCAAAAGAGTTGGTACTTTCCAGCGGTCTTCTATGGAAAAAAATATGCCATTGTAATCCAAACCCAACGGGCTGCCCCGAAAGTCTTGTAAAATAACAATTTTACCGCGTGTATCTCCTAATTTCGGGATGCAACTGAGATCTGTCCATAACCGGTTGCGAGTTATGTACTCCTCGATGCAACCACGGAATGTATCTTCGAAAGGCTGTGTATTTTCGGCTGACTGAAATTCTTTTTTCACTCTCATGATGATCGCTTCACTCGGATACTCCTCCAGGAATCGAACCGTTTCTCTCAGTACCATTGGAAAATCGGCGTGCTGATATTTCAGGCCGTGGTGAATAGGCAGACCGTTACGATAATGACGACATCGTATATCCAAATAACGAATGCCGGCCTGCAGCTGAGAGTAGAGGAGCCATGCTTGGCACTCGGCCATATCACCGCCGTGGTGCGCCATTGTGTTGTGCGTTCCTGGGATGGTTATGTGTGCAAGGGAGACATGGTCTGGAATACGAGACATCCAGTCCGTATTGTTCCGACTTGGAAAAGCAGTGTTATCGAAAACTGACCGGCTAGGACGGCTTCCCATGCTAACAAACTCGTGCTTTGCCGCCGAAAGAAGCTGGTTTGTTGGCGCAGGCGAGTCATGCCTAGACGAGGGATACGATGCGGCAGCCAGGACGAGCGCTGTAGCTGTTACCACAACAACCGGGAAATGAATGAACGAATGGGTAAGAAAGAGAGAAAGAGAGAGAGAAAGCACAATACGCCCGGCAGCAGGTCCATTGATTTTTGGCTTGGCCATAATGCGATTTTCGCTACCTACTCTTCACCTATAGCTGCTGACTAAATACATCGACAAAAATACGTCCCATTTGTTCTTATTTATTATATGTACACCATTAAATGAGTTCATATATGTATGTAAATGCACATAAATGACAGAAGTGGAGGTGACAGTACAAAGGTAACTATGAATGGATAGATGATGGTTTTACTTTTATTTAAAAACAATAATCATTTACAGCGTTACCTCATTATCCGCGGTATATAATTTCCTACACCTCCGCTGATTTCACTATCCGTGGATAATAGCAAACTATCTGGGTATATTCAAAAATTTTCGCCGAAACATCGACACTGTGTTTTTTTAAGAATTAGATTAAATTTAATTTTTTTTTTTTCCTTAAGTTTTTATTATTTTTACTAGAAAGAAAAAAATGCTTTTTTTTTTGTCTTAGGAAAAAAATACAAATGTTTTTAGAAAAAAAAAAAAAGAATTATAAGTTTATAACATTGAAGTGTACTACAGTGTAACCCGGATATAAGAGAGTTGTCTGAACTGGATAAGAAGTCTCTTATATCCGGGTTTTCTCTTATATCCGGTTTTGGTCTATTTTGTTTACATTAACACAGGCTCTAATTTGGGACCAGATAAAATCTCTCTTATATCCGGGTTTCTCTTATATCAGGGTCTCTTATATCCGGGTTACACTGTATTACAAAATCGATAAACCGTAAGCCTATCGGACGACAGAAGGGACGCAACTCTCTCCATTAAGAAATATATTTTAACGTAAACCAACTGTAAAAATGAAATGAGTTTGAGCAGAACTTTTAAATTACTTCAAACGTTATTTTATGAGATACTCGCATTTGAAATAGACGCAACGTTCTTATTTTAAACAGCGCATATTACATCTATCGAAATTTTAAAGAAAACATGCTCTCCGACAGGGTTCGAACCTGCGCCCCACCTTGTAGAAGAAACCCTGGTTTCATCCGGCGTGCCTTAGACCGCTCAGCCACAGAGAGCATCAACAGCCTGGCAAGGATTTATTTCCCTTTTTTAAGGAAAGCACATTTCTACGTTCAGATTTTTCTCAAAAGCCCATGTTTGCTCAGTTTCGCATCTGAAATATAAACAAAGCTATTTCTAAAGAATTGATAAATTAGTATTCAATCCAATATATTTACTACTTCAAACGTAATTTTTAGAGGATGCCCGTATTTGAAATAGACGCCACAGTACTCGGACATTTAACCGAAAATGTAGTGGCGTACTTATATGTATGTCACACTCTTTATTGTAATGTGCTACATATATTTATATTTATTTACTGTATTAATTTATAATTTTTCGTTTTTTACAGGCTTTTTTAAAAATCTATTCTGTACTTCAAATATTACTGTAAGATGATAAGTATTTTGAGAAAAAGCACATTTTACTACAGCAAAAATCTTAAGCTTTTACGATATGAAAGATCTTTCAATTTCACTTTTAATGATCAATATCTTAAAGGGATGAACTAGATTTTATCTTACTGTTAAATACGAATTTAAATAATTAGGTGCTACTTTTACCCAAATACACTCAAATATTTTTAAAAATACTAATAAACAAATATTGAAGTAAGAAAACTTTTAACTTTTAATTTAGAATTAGTAATTTAATCACTTGAAATTTTAGTGATAATCATTAATCTTATTCTACCTTATAATACTGCTAATTAAAATACTTAAATCATTGCTTGTTACTATTTTTACTTGTACTTTTTCGGTGAAATACTTTCATGGTAATTGCTCCGAGGAGCTGCATTCGCTGGTTCCCAGACTACATGAATTCAAGCGCCCTACAAGGCTGGCATCTCGCTCTCACCCTTTCACTGTCGAAACTACTAAATGTAGGCGTCTCTTCTACTCCAATAGCTTCATGTCTCTCACCTCTCGCCTGTGGAACTCCCTTCCCTATTCCAGTTTCCCTGAGAGCTATAATCTCCAACTATTCAAATGTAATGTCAATCGACATCTCCAATTGCCTTGATCTATCCCCTATTCTTCTCCTCATCCTTTCCTCTATCACTCCTATCTGATCTTGCTCCAAATCTTCTGTAACCCCTTGCGTCCTAGTGGCTTCCCGCCTTGCTTGGGGTGAAACGCTTGAAAAAAAAAAAAAAAAAAAAATGTCCGTCGGCCAAATGTCCGTTCGGCCAAATGTCCATCGGCCAAATGTCTCTCGGCCAAATGTCTCTCGGCCAAATGTCCGGCTACGAAATGGTTACACTGTGTTAATTAAAAGTGATGGTGATAAAGCATTGACGAATATTCAAACTGTATTCGTTTGGGTTTTTTTTTTTGTTTGTGGGGGGGGGGGGTAATCGTTTCACCCCAAGAAAAGCGACAATGCCACTAGAACGCGTGGGGTTACAATAAGGGAAAAGAGAAGCGAAAAAGAGTGAGAAGACTGCAAATAGGGAGGATTGATAAAGGAATAGCATCCAAGAAGACAGAAGATGGCGAGTGACCTTGCATTTAAACTTTTGAAGATTGTAGTTATCAGGAAAGCAAGAAATCGAAAGGAAGTTCCACAGGTGTGAAGTGCGAGAAAATAAACTGTTAGAGTAGAAGTGGCAATTGCATCTAGCTAGTTCAACAGTAAAACCGCGAGACCTAGCTGCCAATCTAGTAACACGCTTAAATTCATGTAGTCAGAACACCAAGGAAAGAAGTTCTTCAGAGCAGTTTCCATGAAAATATTTGCAGAACATACAGAGAGAAGCCAAGTCACGTCAGTGAGAAAGTGTCTGGAGACGAGATGCTTGGTCAGGACCTATTATATTGCAGACTCTTCTCTAGATTTTGTCAATAATTTTGCGATATACAGCAGGAGCATCAGGCCACTTATGTCAACAGTATTCAATGCACGGACGAATGGTAGATTTATAAATGTGCAATCTTCGTTTCAGCAGCCGTTTTGAATTTTGAACTATCCTTCCTCTGGACTGGTTGATCCAATCTCCCCCGCTTCTGCAACCGTAATATGCATGATTATCAGCAAAAGGATAGTCCCAAAATTCAAATTACAAATCGAGGATACTAAAATCAAACAAGTACATAAATATCTGGGAAGTACATTATTTACATTATTCGGACTATTGTCCTCATCTTTGTCGCCATATTTATTACAACGTTTCGGCCGTTGTACACTCCGGCCTTCTTCAGGTGGTTGGAATGTCGAACTTAACCCTTTATTTCGCTCACTGGGGTAGACTGTTCGTTCCACGTGCCATGTTTAATGGATGTCCGTTATCTCCTGTTAATTTCCCTCTGAAAGTTCTCCACTGCCTTAACCGGGTATTAAATTCACGCTCTTTGGATCCTGTCACTGGAACTAACCAACGCCTTTATCCACTGTGTCATGTGTCCTTGAGCTGAAACGTTGTAATAAATATGGCGACAAAGATGAGGACAATAGTCCGAATAATGTAAATAATGTACATAATACCTCATCTCAGAAATATAGACAGCTATTTGGGAAGTGTTCCAACATAGGACGAAAAGTGCGACACTGAGATCCGAAGACGTCTTGGAATGGCCAAAGATGCATTCCAAAAGCTAAACAGAGTATTAAGAGACAGAAAAAATTTCGTTAGAGACAAAGAAAAGAGTACTGAACTGTATAGCAACGAATGTTGTACACTCTCCTCAAAAATGAAAAAGCGACTTGAAGCAACAGAAATGTAGTTCTACAGAAAGATGATGAGCAATATGTGAGCAATAATGAGGTTCTGTAGAAAATAGAAACAAAAATGAAACTTATACTTAACATCAGGAAAAGGCAATTGAAATTTTCTAATGAGGAAAGAGGGCTTAGAAAACCTGATACTCACAGGACAGATTGAGGGAAATAGGGACAGAGGAAAACAGCACGTAACATAATTGATAAGCTTGAGCAATTGGATGGTAGAACAGGGTTTGGGAGAAATAAGAAAAAGACAAAACTTATTAAGAGATACACGAGACAGGAAGATGTGGAGGGCAATGATCGCCTATGTCCTGAAGGGACACAAGACATAAAAGAAGAAGAACATAAATTTATGTGTACTACTAGATTGGCAACTAAGTCTAATCGTTTTACTGTTGAAATAGCTATATGTAACCATAAGTTATAGTCTAATACTTTCTTTTCTCGCACTTCTCACCTGTGCAACTCGCTTCCTGTTTCTTGTTTTCCTGTCAACTACGACCTTCAAAGATTTAAGTTCAACATCAATCTCCATCTTTTATTTTATTGAATCTTGTTCTTTCATTGTCTTCACTGATGTCTTCCCCACCCCCTCAGTAACTTATTGTGTCGTAGTGGCACTATCTCCTTGCATGAGGTGAAACAAAAAAAAACAGTAGCCAAATTCTTTTCCTTATATTTTAATGCGCAGAACACAGTTTATTTATTTGTCTTCTTTATTAATGTTGCAAAAATGATGTAAAAATTTCATCTGTATATAAAAAAAAAAGAAAACATTGTTAAGGAGAGAGAACAATAAAAGAACAGGAATTAAAACAGAAGATAACGATTGATATTGCATTTAAATTTTTGAAGATCAAATATGGCCGAAAAGCAAGAAACCGGAAGTGAGTTCCACAATTGAGAAGTACTAGAAAAGATACTGTTAGCATAGAAGTTACGGTTACTTCTAGCCAATTCAACTGTAAAATTATGAGACCTTGTTATTAATCTAGTACTATGCTTAAATTCAAAAAGTTTAGGTACCATAGAGAAAAGTTCATCAGAACAATTACTATGAAAATATTTATAGAAAAGGCACAGGGAAGCTACATTACCAGCCCTGACATCTTGTCTTCAGTGACTTTCTCACGATCACAACATGGCTTCCATCTGTCTTTTCTATAAATATTTTCATGGCAATTGTTCTGATGACCTTTCCTCCTTAGCACATCAACTGCATAAATATAAGCGTAATACTAGATTGACAACTAGAGTTCATCATTTTACTATTGAAATCACCAGATGCAACCGCAAGTTCTATTCTAATAGTTTCTTCTCTTGCACTTCTCGCCTGTGGGACTCTCTCCCGCTTTCTTGCTTCCCTGCCAACTACAATCTTCAAAAATTCCCTACCTTCTGTCTTTCTGAAACTTGTTTTTTAAATTGTCCTTTCTCCTCACTAAAACCTTCTAATTCTCTTTTACTCCCAATAACCCCCCCCACTTGTGTCTTAGCGGCTTTATCGCCTTGATTGGTATGAAACGATTTTTTTTTTCAAATGTGTCATTAAGGCAAACTACAGAAATACTAGGATTGTCCATTCTCAGTTGCTTGTGGCATTGTTTTCAATTAAATCCAGTTTAATCAAAATGGCGATGAAATTTTTCACAGTGGAGCATGAATATATTCATAACTGATTTCAATTTACTCATTAAAATTTGTAATTTTATTATTTATTGATATGTTTTAATATACACTATTTACATTATTCGTACTATTGTCCTCATCTATGTTGCCATATTTATCACAACGTTTCGACCGTTGTACACTCCGGCCTTCTTCAAGTGGTTGGAATGTCGAACTGAACGCTTTATTTCGATCGCTGGGGTAGACTGTTCTAGTTCCACATGCCATGTCTAATGGATGTCAGTTATCAGTTATCTCCTGTTAATTCACCTTTCCAAGTTCTCCACTGCTTTAAACAGGTATTGAACTCACAAATCTAAAATGCCTGAATTTAAGCGTAATACTTGTTGACAACTAGTTCATCATTTTAATGTTGAAATCGCCAGATGCAACCGCAAGTTCTATTCTAATAGTTTCTTCTCTTGCACATCTTGCTTGTAGAACTCTCTTTGGGCTTCTTGCTTCCCTGTCAACTACAATCTTCAAAAATGTAAGTGCAACATCAATCTCCATCTTCTGTCTTTCTGAATCCTGTTCTCTTATTGTCCTTTCTCCTCACCAAAGTCTTCTCATTCTTTTTCACTCCTAGTAACGCCCCTTCTCAGTGGCATTAACGCCTTGCTTGGGGCGAAATGATTATTTAAAAATAGAAAGGAAAGAAATGGATTCATGCTTTTTTTGAAAAACGATATTGTGATGCAAACAGAATTTGAACTCGACTCTCCGATTCTATTTACCGTATCGATAACCTTTACCCCAACTGCGAGAAAGAGAAGATGTGAAATAGTATTATCTTTCGGAGGAATGGGTAACGGTGATGTAGTTTAACGTCTTACCCAAGACGCGGATGTAGTTTAACGTCTTACCCAGGACGCGGATGTAGTTTAACGTCTTACCCAAGATGCCGATGTAGTTTATCGTCTTACCCAGGACGCGGATGTAGTTTATCGTCTTACCCAGGACGCTGATGTAGTTTATCGCTATACCCAGGACAGAAGAATACCCGTGTTAAGGAGACGATAAGTAGGTTTTAAGAAATAAGTAGTCTAGCTCGTTACTAATAGAAACGCTGTCTTGATAGGTCCTTGAATAGCTCTAATATGTGGAGGTTAACGCGAAATGTTTGTTTTTACATTTAAAATGAATCAACGCTTAGCGGATGTTGTTTTGGAAGGCTTATATTAAACATAAACTTTTCTTTTGTATATAAATATAAACTTGTGATACAGAGTTCGTAGCTCGCGGTACGTTGGAACATAGAGAGAGAGAAAGAGAAAAAACGAGAGAGAGAGAGAGAGGGGGGGACTCCTACTCCTTTATAACAATCAGTCGTTCTTATTGGTTCTTTGCTGCTTAGAGGAATGGCCCAGCCTGTGCCGCTTCCTGACGAAAGGATAGAGAGAACTGACCTCGAAGCAAGCTTTTCCCTAGGTTTATATTGTGCTTGGTAAATAGTCACGATATATGGTGAGTTTCTAGGATTGTCATTTGATTTGGAACAGGGTTTTGCTTATCGATGTATCTGGTTTCAAAAACGAAATTAGCTGATTGACCTACCCTAAAGAATACCCGAATGGGTTTGGCTTGTTTTACGATATATCAACCTCTATGAGTTATTTAATGCCGATAAAATTTTTATTGCTGCTAATATTTTTTTCCCAAAAATGTATTGCTGGTAATATTTTTTCTTCAAAAATTTATTGCTGGTAATAAACTTTTACAAAAATGTGTTGCTGGTATTAAAACCTATTTTTGTATATGGAGTCCACCAAAAAACATGTATACGCACTTCAGGAAAAGTAAAATTTGTATAGATATTGTAATAGTAAATTTATCCAGAGATAACGACATTAATACAAGTTACTACACATGCATTTTCAATTTCTTGTTTACAGGCATCAATGTAATGCGAAATGCCGTACTACAGTAAACAGTGTTATCGCAATTGATTAAACTACGAAAGACAAGTTTTTCTTTGCTGAAGACGGACTCTCAGTCTCAGTCTCAGTCTCTCTCTCTCTCTCTCTCTCTATATATATATATATATATATATATATATATATATATATATATATATATATTGTGTGTATTTAGGCAACAATCCTTCATTTATACATGCTTCATTTAATTTCTTTTTGTGTTCGAACACAAGAAAATTTTTTAAAAATGCTTAATCGCAGTACTTTTTCTGTCATCTTTAATGAAATTATATATATATATATATATATATATATATATATATATATATATATATATATACACGTTTTAATGCATCAAATTAAAATATAAATTAAAGAATTAGTTGAAGGTGGATGTTTGAAGATAAAAATTTAAAAAGAAACAGCAAAGTCCAGTAGCAAATAAGAATAAGCGACCAATCAAAATAATGTTTGCAGGATAAATGTTCCTGTAGCCCATAAATATTTACTATACAGCATATACACACTCATATTCAAAGTGTTGATTCCTACAGCATAATGGTAACTTATTTCTACCCAAACATGTAAGTATTCTCTAATACTTTACTGAAGACAGTTGTCGTATCATGTTAGTATAACTTCGCTTATTAAAATGTTTAAATCGAAGTAGCAATAGTGTGAGCCAGATAGACTTGATAACAAGGTACTTCGCATATTAAAAAAATATGCGGCGAAATTGTCTAACGGCAAAAATTCTATATGGCAAAGTTTCCTACGCCGAAAATTCCTGAGGCGAGTTTTCCTACGGCAAAAATGTTTATGATGAATGTTCCAGATACGGGTAACTATATGTAGATTAATTCCAAGATCTCACCTCGTGGAATAAAGAGATATAATTATTTAATTTAGCGACAACCATCAAAGCTGTTTCAACTTGAAAACTCACTGCAAATCTGTAAAATTTCTAATCTTGAGCACGACTGCTCTTTTTGGCGAGTAGGCCCATTAACATCCACAAGACTTAACCTGTGGTTTAAACGAATCTTAATTACAGTACAAGTATGTGCCCACATACGGTTTTAAATTCGAGCTGTCTTTCTCCTATAGTGGTTGCTAATCACGGCTAGAAATTCTTGTCTGCTTTGTAATTTAACCCATGGTTGGGGAAAACGAGATGGATTCGTACCTTTCCACAAGAGTACTAAGTTTATCTGTGAGAAAGATTTCGCGTTCCGAGCCTCTAACCATGACACTATCTGTACACTTAGCCAACCAAGCTGTAAAAATTAAATTAATTAGGCCAAAATTTTTATTAATAGTTGTTAAAATTTTATGAACATTTCCGCTCAAACTTTGATAGTCTTAAAAAAGCATTTAAATAAATTATTTCAAAAATTTTAAAATACTATTATTATAATTAAAATATTAAACTTATCCTATAAATTATAATTTAACTTATGCTATGTTTGTCTTCAATGTAGTGTCAACTGTTATCTAACCTACATATTCTCATCATATACACGTCTTACTTCCTCTTCTTGCACCTTTACAAGCTCATTCAATAAATCTCTACCTTGAGTGGTTCTTGGGCCTTGTATTTAAAAATTGTATAAGTATTGTCGAAACTGTTAAATGTAGCTGTCTCTTCTACTTCAATAGCTTCATGTCTCGCACTTCTCGCTTGTGGAACCCCCTCCCCATTTCTTGTTTCCCCGATAGCTATAATCTCCAACTATTCAAATGTAATGTCAATCGACGTCTCCAGATACCTTGATCTATCCCCTATCCTTCTCTTCATCCTTTCCTCTATCACTCCAGTTCTCTGTAACCCCTTGCGTGCTAGTGGCTTCCCGCCTTGCTTGGGGTGAAATGCTTAAAAAAAAAAAAAAGTTAAAAAAAATGGATCCTATATGCTCTTCTCACTCATCTTACGTAGTGTGATCAAGAGACAGGGAATGCTATGTTTGGGCCTATTTTATATATAAAAAGAAACAAATCGATACGAAAAAAAAGACCTCTACTAGATTGCGCCTAAGGTTTGAAAAACTTACCGCAAATTGTGGGATTGTCTCGCATCAGTTAATGCGGGACATGTTCTTATCCAGCATTTTGAAAACTGATCAGTCTTTAAAAAAAAAAATAATTACGCATAAATCTTGATTTTTTTTTAAAGTAGTTGAGGGCTTGGAGAATATGACACTCACTTGAAGACAAGGCGGCAGAGGAAAGCAGTAAGCGTGTATAAATGAATAGCAGGACAGAGACTGCGAGGGATGGTGAAAGGACAAACCTTACTGAGAGCTGCAAAGGGTAGAAAGTTATAGAGAGCCATGATTCTCCGTGTCCTGGCGGGACACGGCACATCAAAGAAGAAGAAGAAGAAGCAGTAGCAGTAGTAGTAGTAGTAGCAGTAGTAATAATAATAATAATAATGGTGGTGGAGTCTTGGTTGGGAACCTGTCCACGTGGTCCGTGGCTCCCTGGTTGGGAAATACAATGCTTAGTGTATCTGGTCTATGTAAGAGTTGTTTTTTCTTGATTAATTGTTTGTTTAGAAAAGGCAATTACTCAACATAGATGGCATCACTGCTAAATTTGCATGGTAGTTTTTCTAATTTGCATGAGACTATCGCTACAAGTATATAACACTGACGTTAGAAGCCAGTGGTTTTCGAATTTGTGACTGTTTTGGTTTTTTATAGATTTTACAACATCGAAAGTCGTAGAAAATAATGGATGAATGAAAGTAGATAGTTACTTGACCCCCCACCCACACACACCTGAGTCAGGTTGTGACACAGGGTCGGTTTTTAACGTGGGGACCAGAGTTTTTTTTCACTCGGGCCGCTGGTCTTAGCTGGTCATAACTTGTCAGAGCTGGTCTAAGCTAGTCATAGCTGGTCTTGGCTTGTCATAGCCGGTCCAAGCTAGTCGTAGCCGTGATACCACCAGCCCAGGGACGAGCCCTGTGCCAGGCAATCTTCTGTGCCATCGTTAATTTATACTGCGCATGGCCAATAGTTGATTGGTCTTCCGTAAGTGTTTTTGTTGTTCTGCTGATATTTACATTTCCTTTCAAACAATTTATTTTCATTAAAACCAGATTATTTCGTGTTAAACTTATGTTTGATTTTGTAAGAAAATATATCATTCTGATATATTTTTTTAGCTCTTTATTGGTTTCGCAATAACATTTAAAGGGGAAGCGAATGTGTGGGATTGCCCCTACATGTTTTGCTAGGGCTGCGAAGATGCTATTAAGTCGCGCTGTTAAACCTCTATGAAAATTGAGCACTTCCTGTATCTTCATCTTTTTTTCATTTCCTTTCGGTATGCGGTTGTGAAAACACCAACACGGGAATTGTTCGGCCTGAAGATATCTTTCCCCGGACGACTGAACTATATATATATATATATATATATATATATATATATATATATATATATATATAAAAGTGAACATAGAAGTCAACACTTAGAGGCGACAGTCTGTTTCATGCTATATGCAATCGTGGCCTGACGATTGCATATAGCATGAAACACTGTCGCCTCTAAGTATTGACTTCTATGTTCACTTTTATATTGAGCACTTTATTCCATAAATATAGCACACCTTAAGACTATATTTCTTTATATATATATATATATATATATATATATACACATTTCCTAATGGCTAACAACTTCAACTCTTTGTGCATGCAAACAACTATTTCTTGTTAATTATTTCGGGCTTACGGACACATCACGTTGAAACACCGGTTCCCTTAAGATCGTCGAAATTAAGCAACGTCGAGCCTAGTCAGTACCTAAATGAGTGACCGCTTGAAAAATACCAGGTTTTGTGTGGGTGGCGCAATAGACAATGAGTCGAAATTTTTACTCGAGCAGTCTTCCAATTTCAGTTGGGTTCGTTATATTCACTTACGCACAAATACGCTTTGAAAAGGTATGAATCTACCTTTTCTCCCCCCCCCCAAGATATGACTTAATTAGTAATGCTTGTCACTAAACCATTATTTTATCTTAAAAAAAAAAAAAACTGTCTAAAAAATTTAAGTTTCGGCACTAAATAAAACCCATAGAGGTTGAGAAGCCACTAAAAAACTATCAGATAGTGTTAATCATTTATTAACGATATATGAAAACAAAAACATGAAAATCACCTTGATGAAATTTATTTCATTTCCTTTCATCTAACAATGACTACCCTTCGTTTACTCGTATAATAAATGCTTTTATTCCAATTAGCAACAAATACAACAAATGAAAAAGCTCTAAAAATTGGTGGTACCATTAAAAAATATACATACCAAACTAGAACCTAACTTTGCGTTTGATTTTACGGATCATTTCTGTTAATTCGCCACAAATAATGAAAAGTTACTTATCGTAAATATTAATTAATCCACCCCAAGAAATTATAAATTTTAAATCAGAATTTTAGTTTGCCTCGTCACAACTCCCACCCCCAGAATTAAAAAGTCCCAAAATTCAGGGAGTTATTCACATTTCGTAAGTTCGGATGATATTCGAGGTACTGACAAGAAATCTTTTACAACTTAAAAGAAAAAAATCTGTCAGCGGGATAAGCGCGAATGTAGACCCCCAAACTTAGAAATTTGGGGCGATCGCAAAGGTCAACACAACCAAAGTACAATGGAAGGGCCTCGCTCTGGGAGAATTAGGTGTCAATTTTACAAATTATTTTTATTTTGGAGGTGAATTAACAAAGATCCGATGTTATAACCTCGACTGTTCAAAGGGCAGTGGAAATATTCAGCGAAATAGGTGTGTAATTTTTAAGTACGAAAGCCTTAAAAAAAGAAAGCAACTTTTACTTGTTTTATTAATTAAGCTCTGCTAAGTAGTGGCTAGGTTTGTAGTTACCTGTTACTAGGCTAGACGATGCGTTTGGAACTGAAGATTACTTTCCGTAATATCGTGAATTGTTTTCTTAGTCGCAGAAAAAAATAAAATGCTACTTAAACGTTTTGGCTTCTGTACTTGAAAATGGATAGATTAACGAAAAAAAGACCTACAACTTAAATAAAAACAAATGAATAATGTTTAAACTAGTGACTGTAACAGTTTTTACTTTTTTTTAGACTTTTTTTCTGAAAACTTTTTTTAAAAAAGTGAATTTTCAAAAGGACAAATGTAGAATTTAATCATTCTCAAAGCACAAAACATACAAACTGAAAAATATTTTCAAAACAAAAAATCTATACTGTTTTTTTTTTTTTTATCATTTATGTTTATTACTCGTGTTTCGTATAACTGAATTTTTAACGAATTTTGGCTCTTGGCTAGAAATTAAAATTAATCTTTCTTGAATGTATTTTTATCTTTAAAAAAAGTCTCTTTTTTTTTTTTCTTTTTCTTTTTTTTTTTTTTTTTTGTTCTTTGATTTAAAATTCCTACGAAAACCTATCCGTACTCAAAATAATTTATGTGAAATTCGTTGTTTACTCGGGCGACTATTATTTATTTATTTTTATTTTATTATTACTGACTATACTACATTTACTCATTTCGCTGCATTTCTTCATGTAACGATGTATATTGCAATTTCCACATTTTCAATTTCCAACGGCCTTACAAATTGTCACTGGTGAGACACGTGCTTTAATAAACTCTCCCAAGTTTGTTTACAGTTGCTTAGCAACTACTAAGTGAATAGTCAATGAAACAGGCTTGCAACACTGACTCTAGCTTTTGTTTATTTGAAACCCTATCAAGAATACATACACTCTAGCATCTAATTTCTATCATTAAAGCATTGGTTGCTGGTTTAATTAAAAAATATTAATAGTGGCAATAATGGCGGACGAGAATAAAGATTCAAGTTTTGGTGACATGGAACTGCTGTAAGTTTCCGAATTCGTTAGCTTTTTTTTGCTTTTTTTAAACACTATTTGAAGTTGAACTCTGATACATATTGTAATCATACGAATAATACGTTTTATTTTTCTACAACTATCCAAATACTTTAATAATTTAATGAATATCTTTAATTTAAATTTCAGAATGGATAAAAAAAATAATGGAATTATTATTTTATTATTGCTCGTCACAAAAAAATGTGTTGTGTAGTTTAAATTTGCGATCTCTAGTTTAATAATTTTATTTTTGAGTTAGAACATTTAAAATTATCACAGTTGCTGGTACATTCTTGAAAAAACAGGAAACAAATTGAATATGTAAAATAAATTTTATAAAGTTTGTCTTGGTACCTGGGGATTATCTGTCGTCACTTAAATTAATTTTAAAACTTTTCATAAATACCTATGTGTGAAAATATTGAATCACAAAGATTCATTTTTAGTACTCTGAAAGTAAAAAAAAAAAGTCATTTTATACCACATCTAGCTTTATTAAAAAGGTGGCTATAACCCACAAGTTACCTTGTAACAAAACAAGTACTTTGTTGGTTTTTTTTTGGGGGGGGTATTATTTTTTTGCTTACTTTTAAATTTTGTGAGGAAAATTTCAATAAATTTCGCATCTATACTTTCTTGGATGATTTTTCTCCGCCTTATATTTTGTTTTGTTTGGGCATGGACACTGGACACTTTGTTTGGAAACGAAAACCCTAGCAGTAGAAGTCGTTAATAAAATTGTCATTAATTATATTTTCGAAGTTTTGTTCAATTTCTGATGTTAGATTTTTATTTTTGCATGACCAAAATTAGGTATATTTAATAATTCACCCAAAAAACAGCATCATAGAGCATGTTGAAAGAAGGCTCCAAAGTCCAAACTTAATAAAAATAAAGTTTTATCGTGAAAAAGTTTTACTAAGAAAAGAAGACCAACAAAGTATTGTTTTTGTTTTTTTAATTAAAGAAAAACAACTGTTTTGAACCAAAATAATTTTTTTTATTCAATGTATTTTTTGTTTAAAATTTTAATTCTATTTTCTTATTGGTCACAGTTGAATTTCAATTTTATTAATATTATTTATGAGGCAAAAAAGGTCTACTGGGGTGGATATGTAAATCAATCTAAGGGAGGTAAATCGATTTAAAATTTAGCTCCCGAAAATTGTTTCGGACGCTAAATTCGATGAAACAATGTTCATTTTTTTTTTTTTTTTTATTGGTTTCGTTTAAGAAATATAAAGTTTAACTTGCAACTATTCCCTGTTCTACTCCAAAATATTTATAAAAGAAAGTTTAAAAAAAAAACCTTTTTAAAAAGACAAAAATAAAATATACCTTCAAGATTGAGAGAAAAAAAACACTGTAATTATTTGGGACGCTAAACTAAAAAGATCGTTGCTTAAATGTTCCGGTGTTCATATCAAGGGACATAACTCAGTATTCGTATTTCTTTCATCAGCCGACAACGCTGGAGAAAGATCAATGAGATGACAAAAATAAATCTATTTATTATAAAATTTAGAACCAAATTATTAATCAAATTTCTTTGGCAGCAAACAATCAAAAACAAATAGAACTAATTTTTACCAATCATTTTAACAAAGCAAGTTTTAGCGCAATAAACTTTAAGCAGTAAGTAGACATCATACGAAACTTCTCTAGCTAGATTGAAAACGCCAAAGCTTAAGTTAGGTAATTATTTAATGTCGTCACTTAAACTTGACAGCTGTTCAGCCACTGGTACATACCATTACTAACAGGGAAATATCAATAGATTCGATGCATAATGAGAAAAAATGTATTTTCAATATTATCCCCCCCTTCCTTGAAAATGCATTAAATTTTTTTTTATATAGATCTGTAGTGATAGACAAAAAAAATATCAAATAAGAAAGGAACCAAAATTTCCCAGGCTCTAAAAATAAGTATATTGAGAACCAATAGGCTATGAAGTCATATTTCGACTAATTAGAAGCTGTCTCAGCCAGAATACAAACATCATAATCAAGCAAGCAAATCATAAAAAAGACCAGTTCCCAATTCAAATATAAAGTCACTGATTGTGAGCAAATCGAAAAAAAAAAAAAATAGCAGTTTCGGAGCTGATCTCTAAATATGTAATGGGATGGAATGTCAACCTAAATCAGAATCGATGGATTAATTTTAGTCTTTCTATAATGCTGTGCTCATCATAACATACAGACCCAAAATGCACAACCCACCAGTCTCACATACTCAGGGTCAAATAAATCTGTTCGGGAAAAATTCCTTGTGTCACTGAATGAAAAAAATTAGAGAAAAGATTGTTGCATGTTTAAATAAAATTATATTTAAACATAGGAGACACAAATTTTAACAATAATTATGAAATGAAAGTTAGAAAGTTCTTCTCATTGACAGTAAATAAGTGAACATGAACAGTCATTTGTGAGGAAAAGTGAAAATGGAGTCAAGAGACAAGATCAAAGGGAGTCGACTGTTACTTTAAGAAAAACAAGTCTCTTTACTGTAGTCAGTCCTCCTGCTGAGTTTGAAATGTGGAAGGCTGCATATGGAGCCTTTGTGCAGTGTGTTTAATTTTATTTGGTCCTTTGATTTGCTGATAATCACTTATACCTACTCTACAAATCTATGATTGATACAGGTGTTGTCATAAGATAACTTCTACCACAGATCACAAAAAGAAACTGAACATTCTATGATAAAGACACCAGTAATAACTCTTAGATATCAACTTAGTTTAACCCTCACTGTGTGTCCATACACAAGCCACTAATCTGCCACTGGCTGGCATGCCAATAGTGTTTACTGCTGGTGGCCTGTTGTCAGGCCACCAGTGTGTTAGCCTCTGCAATGTTACCACTGGTGGACTGCTAGTGGCCTGCTGGCACTGCCACTGGGCCACTAGCAGTGTGTGTGTGTGTGTATATATATATATATATATATATATATATATATATATATATATATATATATATATATATACACACACACACATGAGAGGATTCTGACAAAATAGGTTAAAGAACAACTAGAAAATTTATCAATCTAATTTGTTTCACTTTTTAAAGCTTCATCAGAAAAAAAAAACGTGATAAAGAAACAAATTTTGGTATTTTTACTTGTGTTTGATTTTCATTGGTTAATCATGTTTCACGTGCATTTGACATTTTAAACCAAATTTAGTATAATTTGAGGTGCTCTGAATTCAAGGCAAGATGACATATCAGAAGTTTCAAGAAATTATTAAATTTGAAGCCTACGTAAAAAAAGTGAAAATATTGCTTTATTTTTGTAAATATATGATAATTTTAGTTTATCTGAAGCTTTAATAAAAGTAAACGCATTAGATTAATAAGTTTCCTATTTATCTTATATAGTTGAATGACAAAAATATAAAACTATGTAACAGGTTTCATCACTTGAAGGAACCTCAGAGTAATGCTGGTTTTATTAATGAAGTTTATATATATATATATATATATATATATATATATATATATATATATATAGGGGTTGGACAAAATAATTGAAACACTTGTTAAATTCAAAGAAAATTCATTTAATATGGAGTTGGTCCACCTTTAGCCTCACATACAGCTTTAATACGTCTAGGAATGGAATCATATAGCTTCCTGACTTCATCCAGAGGAATTTTCAGTCATTCTTCCATTAAACCTTCTCCATCTCTTTACGATACGATGGTGGAGGATAGCGGCTCCTAACTTGTCGCTCCAAAATGCACCACAAATGTTGAATAATATTGATATCTTGAGATTGGGGAGGCCACACCATGAGTTCTAGCTCACTTTCATGCTTTTCATACCAATTCTTAACCACTCGAGTGGTATGTATTGGAGCTTTATTGTCTTGGAAGATGCAGTCACCATCAGGGAATAAAGTCTGAGCCATTGGATGAACATGATCTTCCAAAATGTTCAGGTAATCTTTGCTATTGATTCTATCATGCAGGGCAACTATTGGACCAAGACATTTCCATGATATGGCTGCCCAAACTATCACTGATCCACCTCCATGCTTCACTGTTGGAAGAAGGCAGTCAGGGTTGTAAGCTTCTTTGGGCTGCCTCCACACAAACTTGCCCTTAAGTTGGGAAAAGAAAAACTGGACTTATCTGAAAATATGACTTGCTTTCATTGGCCTGCAAACCAGGCATTGTGATCCTTGTACCACTGCAACCTCTTCTGAATGTTGCGAGTGGAGAGAAGAGGTTTCCTTACAGCGACTATTCCATGATATCCAGCTTTATGGAGCTCATGATGAACAGTTTTAGTAAAAACTGGACTATTCAGATGATTATTCAACTCGGCAGTCACTTTGGCCGCAGTAGTCCGATGATTTTTTGCCACATTGCATTTCAATGCATGTCTGTTCCTGTCAGCAAGTTTGCAAGTCTGGCCTGAATTGCTAAAATTGCTAGAGGTTTTTCCCTGTTTCTCAAATTGCATCAGTTCTTGATATGGTAACTTCAAAAAACAAACAGTTCAACAATCTTAGTGATTGAGGTTCCTGCCCTGTGAGCTTCAACAATTTTCCCTTTTTGAACTCAGAGGTCACGTATTTAGCTTAAATTTTACTAAATTCTAAAAATAAGGCAAAGATGGTAAATTAGATAAATACACGTATTTACGATAGATATAACCTGCAATTATGAAGTTTTAGCTAAAGTTCTTAATATAATATGTTTTTGAAATATGTGAAATTTACACCTGTTTTAATTATTTTGTCCAACCCCTGTGTGTGTGTATATATATATATATATATATATATATATATATATATATATATATATATATAAACATTGTATTCAACAGTCAGAGGTTACAGATGTGGCCTGATGATTACGTTTAGCATGAAGCAGTTGTTGTCTCTGAATGTTGACTGCAATGTTCACTTTTATCTTTACATATGCTCTCTGATATTGAGCACTTCATCCCATAAATATAGCATATCTTAAAACTAATCCCTTATATATATATATATGTCTATTTAGGGAGCAGTCCCTCTTTTCTGCTAGTTTCATTTAAAACAACTGACAAGGTGCTGTGGTTGAGTTTTTTTTTTTTATACTTTCTCATGTGTTCTTATAATTTTTTCCTTTTCAGAACATACATACATATAAAATTCATTGGAATGTTTTCCAAGCACTTTAAGCTATACTTTTAGCCATTGTCAAGAATGAATTTTATTTTACTTTTAACTGAATATATATGGGTTGTTTTATGTATGTGTCTCGTTCTATAGGAATGTTTCCAAATACAGTCTGTGTCCATAATTCCTATTACTGAGTTTGGTGTTTTCTTTTTTATTACCGCTTCCATTATTTTTAGCTTTTTGTACATGTGGATGATGCTATTACATTTGTATTAACAATGAGTATGTTACAGATTGTTTGGTAGGTCTCCATTTGTCTTTAAATGTGACCCAATAATATTATTATTAATAATAATATTATTATTATTATTAATAAAAATAAATAATATCAGTGTTACTATTAAGTCAATTTTAATTTATGCTCCTCTTGTGACATCAGTTTGCATCCACTTAAGTGTTTTGGTGTTATTTATTGACCAAGTTGCTACTAAAATTTTTTTTTTCTTTATTTACAGTTGGTGCAAAAGTTACAATGGTTCTAGAATTGAATACCTTGACCAGGAGACGTACTGTTATTTGAATGGGAAGAACATAATCCTTTCTGGCAAGGAAAAGCCATTTGTGTTTCCAGGCAAAGGAATCTCTGCTTTTGCTGTACATAAACTGAACAAGCACATAGCTATCGGTTCCCGAGGCTTAAACCCAGATATTCATATCTACAGTTTTCCTTCATTTGAGAATTTCACAATCCTACCATGTACGTAATTCACTTTCATTTAACGCCATGCCAAAAGTTTGTCACTAAGCATTCTCCATAGTTTTCCTTAATGTTGAAATTTTTGAATATCTTAGAACATTTCCCATATCTAATTTCAATGTATAGTTGTATTTTTTCTCAATGTCACTTTGTGTCTGTATATATGAATACAAGTTTCTAAATTTTTGCAATTTCTTTGCTAAACTTCCTTGAGGAATAAAATGTCAGCATAAAAGGCTTTCCTCTGGTTATTTTATATATATATATATATATATATATATATTGAAACCCAGAAAATTAAATATAAAGTTGATTGTCTAAATATGTTTCATATCTTGCCCAACTTAGCAAATTTTACTTAATGGTGATAACTCATTTGCATATTCAGCTTCTTTAATAAAAGCATACATTTTAAAAAAATTTTATCTCTTTTTATTCATTTCCACTCTAGTCTTTTATGATCTTTATAAATATGCAATTGTTTTGTTGGTAGTTTTCATAATTAACATTTTAGTTATTCAAATAGCATTTTCTCTCCTGAATGGCATTAGCATTTAGCTCACAACTTGGAAGTAAAGGGAAGTAAGCAATGTTGACATTTTAATTGTATATTTTGAAAATGCAACAAATATTATGAATTAGATTATAACAAGTTATATATTTAATGAACTCTTACCAAAATGTTCAAATCTATCAAACTGCTCTAATTACAACAATTTCACTAATATTTTTCAGTATGCATGAATCTAAAAGAAATGACTACAGGTGGGTCCTGCAAAATGTTGGATAATATTGCTAGTACTATATTAGTACTGTGTTTAGTACATTTATATTCAGGATAAATGGGGCATTTATCTTTCAGGAAATTTTAGATAATGATGGGATATAACTAGCCATAAAATACTTAGTTTATTTTTTAATCTCAAAAATATTTGAGATACTTGTTCTTGTGTTTGCATGTTGAAATGGTCTCCCCATTTTTAGGAACCAACAATAGTCACCAATTAAAGTTGAACTGGACTTGATACCAGATTCCATTTTGGATATTTCCTTGTGGAATTTCTCATTAAATTCTTATTGATCATGACACCCAAATAAATAGATAAGAACACAAGAAGTGCCTCTTTTTAGAGACATCTGGCATTTCATTCTTGGATTTGCTGTAAGCAAGTTTAGTGCAGGGGTCGGCAACCTACGTCATATGTGGCATGCCAAACAAATTCTAATGGCACACAGCCACAAATGACATCACAAAGTCCAAGCCAATAACTACTACAACACAAAGAAGATATTTAGCGGTTTCAATTTTAATATATACTAAATTATATATACTATATATTACTATATAAAATACATTGTAGAACAGGTATATTGACCTTGACTTGTATAAAAAATATGTATGCTGTTGGCTCAGTGAATAATTTTAAAACCCTAAGTCAGCACATAGCAAAAACTTGCCAATCCCTGGTTTAGTGAATCAGCATAGTTTTCAGCTCAAGGAGACCCTGAGTAAGTCCTGCTCAAGTGCTTGCTAATATATTATCAAGATAATATTTACCTTAAACGTAAATGTTATGCACATATCCTGAGAGCTTGATATGATTATTTTTAGTTTGGATTCAAAATCAATGTGCTTGATTTTGTCTAAAATAGCATCATTTATGTGGGTAGCAGAGAAAAAGATCTTTTTCTTTCCATTTTCACAAGAAAAAAAAAATCTCCCCCAATCATGTTTAGACATAACACACAATCCTGAGGTGCTAGAAGAATCCAGAATACAAATTCAGAATCAGCAGACACAAATTGAACAAACATAGTGTCATTTGTCTGGCTTGAAGATAGTTTTTTTTTTTTTTTTTTTTTTTGTTCTTCTTTGTGTCATGTCCCCTCAAGTTGTAGGTGATATTGACTCTTCACAATTTCCTGTCCTTTGTAGCTCTTAATAAATTTTGTCTTTTCGTTATCTCTCCTAAACCTTGTTCCACCATCCATTTACACAAGCTCGTTCCTCTTCTTCTATGCGTAATGTTCCTTCAGGACGAGAGTGATCATGGCTCTCCACAATTTCCTGTCCCTTGTAGCTCTTAAATAAACTTTGTAATTAGGTTATTTCTCCTAAAACTTGTTCTGCCATTCATTTACTCAAGCTCACTAAGTACGTTATGAATTGTTTTCCTCTGTCCCACTTGACCTTTATCTGTTCTATGAGTACCAGATTTTCCAAGACATCTTTCCTTATGTGACCCCAGAAAATTCAACTGTCTCTTCCTGTTGTTCTCTTTTCATTTCCATTTTCTCCAAAACTTTTTCACATTTTCAGTCCATGGTATCTTCAGCATCCTTTTAAAGAATCACATTTCTGTTACTTCTAATCTCCTCTTCATATTTGAAGAGATTGTCCAGCATTCACTGTCATACAGGAGGACAGATATCACACAGCAGTTTAATATTTTCTCTGTTTCTAGCAACTTTTTCCTATTTCATAGTACTCTGCTTAGCTTTACGTCCTGGGTATGACGGTAAACTACATCCGCATCCTGGGTATGGCGATAAACTACATCCAACAGCAAGGTCTCAGATAATGTTTTCGGAAAAATAATGTTGCCAGCTATAAGTTTTTGAAACAGTGTTGCCAGCTATATGTTTTTTGGAACCAATAATGTTGCCAGCTATACATTTTTTATTCCATACAAAATAGGCATTTAAAATTCATAAACTGGATTTGGCATTAAATAAGCCACAGTGGTTGATATGCCATAAAACCCAAACGAACGAACAATCTGCTTAGCTTTACAAATGTTTCTTTGGCTATCCCAATATGCCTTCGGATTCCAGTGTTGCTCTTTCCGTACTCTGCATGTGTAACTAATGTAAGGCAGTTTCCTCTATTATGTGTTTGCATATAATGGAAAAAACCTGATGTACTAGAAGAATTCTGAATACAATTTCTAAATCAACAATACTCAAAGTAATCTAAAGTGTGTGTTTTTAGCCCAGGAGTAAAATATCTATTATTTTGAATAATTTCTATTCTCCAACTTATAAAGCATTCATAGCACACACTGGGGGTATCAATACACATGTTTATGAATGTGTAACTGTGAAAAGTTCAATAATATCTTAATTTCAATGTTTGGAATAACTGGAAATCTGTTAAAAAAAAAAAAAAAAAAATCTTTTAAATAAATCTTTTTTTTTAATTTCAGCTTGTGCTAAACTCGAGTACTCTGCCATTGCCTTTTCATCCACTGATTATCTGGCATGTTTGTCTGGTATTCCTGATTTCCAACTTTGTTTCTGGTAATATCTTTTTCAAAGCTTCCAGTCTTTTATACAGGGTTTAAATAAAGTACTGTATATATTTCTGTGTATGAGGCAATCTTTAGATAAGACAAGGTCAAAAAATATAGCAAATTTTCATGAATTTATCTTATAACTGTAGTATAAGATGACTGCGTATTGATTACATAAAGATAATGCTATTGAAAATGTTGCTACTGTATTCTTAGAAATTCAAAGTAAATGAAATAACAATTCTATATCACGTTTTTCCTACACACATCCCCTAAAAGGGAAACCATTGTTTTGCTTACATTTCATCATGTGATCTCTTGCAAATACTGATTCTTCTTCCTTTTCTTTTCCTATATCTAAACAGTTACAGTCAGCCTGGTGTACTAATGGCCATTTACTTGTACTTCATATTAAACACCAATATGATAATGAATTTTTAATGAGAAATGATTTAATACTACCATAATGATTATTGAAAGGTTGCTGTGATCATAACATGTTTACATTTTCTCAGCTGAACTTGTATGAATGCAAGTTGATTTCATTAATATGGAATTATTTTTCAAAGAGGCAATTTATTATGAAGTTATGCTAGTAATATATAAGGTAGAAATTTATCTTATTACTTTTATTATCAGTTTATTTGAATCTTTTCATGTATGTTATTGGTTATTACACTAAGACCGAGGTTAGCCTACCAAGAAACATCACTCAGAATTTAAGGTTTCTTTCTTAGAACTGTAGTATAAAACGACTCCCAATTTATAAGTGTGATTTTTGTGATTTAAAGGTCATCTTATATGCAGAAATGTACAGTAACTACCACATTTAAAATAAAAAAATAATAGAAAAACAAAATGAAATAATTATTTCTATTAAAAGATGAAGCCCTAAAGAAAACGTATTTTGGGGCATTGACCTAACCACAAAAAATTGATAAATGTCAGTCATGTCAAACGATTTGGATGTGGTTGTCATCAACAAGAGTTTACAGACTTTTCTTCATCAAAGAAAACTTTACAGGTGAAAATTACTCAGATATTTTGAACTATTGCTTTTATCTGAAAACTCTCCAGAAGAATTTTATAATGATTTTTCAGAAAGGCAGTACACCTGCATAATACTCATGTATTGTTAGTTTTTACCTAGAAATGACTAAACCAATAGCTTGCAAGAATGGGACAACTGAGCTGACTAGATGTAACCATAAATTCTATGCTAACATTTTCTTTTCTCACTTGTAGAACTCCCTTGTGGTGCTATGCTTTCCAGCCAACTTTAATCTTCAAAAATATTTTTTTTTCTTTTATTCTATACAAGCAGATAGTGTAATGGATATTAGCATACAGATCAAGCTAAGTTCAAACTCCAGCTTAGCCTGCTGTGTTCACTTTCACACAAAGTGAACACACGGCATGAATCCATCTCCTCTTCTCTCTTCTTCTATGGGTTAAATAACAAGGAGGTCTGGGCTTTCTAATCTGGAATGGCAGTCAGTCTAAGAGAAAAAAAAAAAGAATTCCAAACCCTGGAGAAAGCAATGGGAAAACACGGTCTTTCACAAGAATGCATGGCAATTCCCATATAATAAAGGAAAAAAGAATCTGTGGAATGCCATGTCTCTTCAGGACATGGCATTAAAACAGATGGCTTAATTATCTGAACAGTAACAAGAAAATTAGTGTCTTGCATTAATTACACAAGATCCTGTGTTGGAAAATATATAAAATATTGAACAAAATTCAGTATTTGATCAGAAAGTAAAAAAAATAATTAATTCAAAAATAAAAGAATAACCCTGGAAAGAATAAAGGCTATCATTTTACTGCACTTTTTACAGTGGTAGGAAAATCTTATTAGATCTTCAGACATGTCAAAAGATTGTGCATTGATTTGAAATGCAACTGAAAATATTACCGAAATAAATAACCAAGAAAAATAATCAATTTGTTTCAGTGTTTAAACAAATCTAAATTAATAAAGATGAAAATTGCTGTTTTTCTTCTCCATTTGGGCATTCAGTATTCAAAGTAATGGCAGTGCTATGCAAGAACATTTTCTGTTTGCATTTCCTCCATTATAGGCATTATTATATCTGATATTAACACCTTAATATATGGATGGAACAGAATAGTTGTAAGAAAAGGAATGACAAACATGGTTTTTTCTCAGTTTTATACAGCTAAGTCATACACAAAATTATATACACATATTTACATTTGTCCCACATAGAGAAACTATAACACATGTATGCCACACAAGCAATGCAAAAATGGTGAAGAGATAGAGGGTCTTGCTTGTAATAATTTCCAACTGGAACTTGAGCTGCCAGAGGATTCTTCTGTGCTTCTAGAGAAGCCATATTTAGGATTTTCAATAGATTTCATCCAGATTTATTTTCTATGTCACTAGCAAGGACATATTCCTTGAAACTGTGGTTCATAGGTTTTTCCCAACATGAGGACTGCAAATCAGCAATAGTTTCTATATCTCATGAAGATATATCTTTGAAGGAAAATGGTGCTATGGGCTTGTTAGCTGGCCCATGCTAAAAAAAAGCAACTGTTCAGTTTGACACCTGGAAGCTGACTGACTGACCACTCTTGTAAGTCTATGAAATGACATGACTAAGCAGCTGTCATGCAACTCATGTGATTTCAACTCAAACAAAAGAAGATAATCTTTATATCTGTGTACAAAAGGATTCTCTTTTTTCTTCTAAAATCTCCAAACATCTTTCTTAAATAATCAAGCAAAATATGATATTCTTTGTTTTTTAAGAATCTCTCTAGAATCCTAAATGAAAATATAATTGGCTATCTATTTTGGTTTTTGAAATGGAGTTTATTCTTAATAAGAATCTGTTAAAGATATGTAAAAGGGTGAACTTAAGTTTCAACATGATCTAAACTTGAGACACAGTATATTAGTAATGTTTTAAATTGCCAAATGTCTTCAATCTCAAAAGAAAATGAATAAAACATTAAGCTATTTAATGTTCATTCTCTTTTAGATACCTAGATGTTGATCTTGATATATTTTTATATACTGTGTCCCTTCAGGACTCTTGACAATCCTGACTCTCTATAATTTCCTGTCCTTTGCAACTATTGATATATTTTGTCTTATCTCTCCTAATTCCATTTCTGCTATTCATTTACTCAAGTTTCCTAAGTAGGTTATGCAGTTTGCCTCTGTCCCTTTTTACTTCAATCTATCCTGTGAGTATCAAATTTTCCAAGCCTTCTTTCCTCATTATGAGCCCTAGAAATTTCAATGTTAGGTATAAGTGTCCTTTTTGTTTCCCTTTTCTCTAAAACTTTATCATCATTCAGTTCATGCTATTTTCCGTATCCTTTTATAGAAGCACATTTGTTTCAAGTCTTTTCCTTATCTTTAAGGAGTTTGTCCAACATTCACTATCAGTTATAGGACTGATATTACACAATAGTCCAGAACTCTTCTTTTTTTCTGTTTCTAATGAAATTTTTCTTTTTTTTAATACTTTGCTTACTTTTTTCACTATCCCAATGCCCCTTCAGATTTCAGTGTTGCACTTTCCATCCTCTGTTAAAACACTTCTCAGATCTTGGTATAGCTGTAACTCCAGTTTTTTTTTTTAAGTACTCTGTTATATCACAGATCTAATAATGCCCATAATGGGGGAAATAAACTTTTCCACCATAGCTCACTCTTCTGTTACAGTGCTGACTATTATAACAAGAGAGAGCTATGGTAGAAAGATTTATTCTCCCATTATGAGCATTATTATATCTATGTTATAATAACACCATACTTCATGGACAGAACAGAATAGCTGAATAGAAAAAATGACAAACATGCTTTGTTCTCAGATAGTTTTATAATACTTTGCCATAAACAAAATTACATGTACACAAATCCCACATAGAGAAATTATAACATGTATGTTATAGTGTAAAAAAAAGAGAATATTTCTCAAAAAGAAAACTGGACTTACCATGGTTTCTCTATGAACCTGGTGAGGCATTTTTTTTTTTCTGTAAAACTTACTGCTATGGTTAAGAAACATCCTTCTGTAGACTCTACATCACAACTGCCCTTTGTCACTCTATCCCCTGACATCATTCACTGGCCATCACATGACCCTTGTGACTATCTCAACAAAAGGTAGATATTCACCATTAGTATCCCTACTTGGATATTAGAATAAGTAAATAGTACCAACAAGTTCTCAGGATGTCTTAAAACCAGTTACTATATGACATGATGATAAAATAAATGATTATCATTGGGAGAAATACAATGAAATCTGGCTTAAGCCCTGTTTATATAGAAAAATACATTTTACAGGGTACACTATCTTAATTTGTATGTGTAAGAGTATATAACACACATGCTTTACTAGAAATTATGACATAGGATTAAATTCTAAAATATAGTATAAATCTAAGCTCATAGATGATAAAAAGATAATTATTTAAAGCAAAAAAGAATTATTCATAATATAATCCTCTTCCTTGTCAATGCACTTAATATGGCATTTTTCCAGAGACACGCCCACGATTTTTTTTGACATTCCCAGAAAATCATTTGCACCACTCCCCATGAAAATGTGAACTAATTTTACTATGCAAATTCTTACTTGCAGCCACAATAACTTAAAGGCTTATTCTACTAAAATACGCTGTAAACAAGGATGTCCATAGATCGCATAATATACATTGAAAATTTCAGATTATAATTCAATTAGTAACTATGTAGCAGGATACAGACTTATTGATCTGCTTTTGTAGCATTCATTAAATGTCACATTCTTTTGTTGTTTAAGTACATTATGAATTGTGTGTTTTGCAGGGACTACAAAAATTGTAACCAGCTGTCTTCCATGAAGATGCCAGATGAGATTCCAATTAGTTTGTCCTTTAACCCTGGAAGTTGGCGCCAATTGAGTGTTATTTATACTGACCAAATCCATTGCTACAATATTGCCAGATGTCACACTCACCTGGAACTTCGTTGCAAGTAAGTTGGTTAAAAATCGTAATTAAAATATAATTTGACTATTCATTGAAAGCATAAATCAGGTTTATTGTGTATTTTGTTTGTTTTATGAAACACTGAAGGTAGAGGCTTACTGAGTGAGTCTGTTATGAGGGCAAAAGAGGAAGTAAAAAAAATGCATATGAAGATGTCTAGGATAGATATCAGTTGACCCTTGACTTAGAGACCAAGATTTTAGTTTTTCAGGGAAGCATCCTCTTGGGAGTTTGTTTCAAACAAAAAAAAAAACACAGTTGTGGAAAAGCTGTCTGAGTGGAACCTTTTCTAATTCAAAGGAACACAAAGAGAATAAAGATAGTTTACGGCCATGAATATGTTATGGCAGATCTTAGCTGTGAAGGTTTGAGCTGGTGGAACTAAGGAATGTAACTTTTCTGAATATCTACCATAGTAATTAGGGATAGATTAGTAAATGGCTAGCAATATTTTGTCTGTGGGATAAATTGTTTGGCATGTAAACCTTTGTGATTTGGCGTAATATTCTATCAAGAGTTGATTCCTGAGAATGTATTTTTCTAAAGAAACAAACATGTTAGTTCCTCAATCAATCTGCAAGTCAATACTTTTATCTGTTCATACTGTCAATCAGTCTGTTATACCACCCTATGATGGGACTTCCTTGCTTGAACCCCTCTACCAAGAATAATAATCTCTAACTTTTCTAGGAAACTACAGTTTAATATTAATCTTTCAAGGAAAATCAGTAATTATGTATGGAAGAATCATATTAAATACATTTTTATAATTAATACAATACACTAATTCTACAATTTTATCCATTAATATCTACGATCTTGTTTATAGAAACCTATAATTCGTGCCAGATTTTTTTTCCTATAAAGCTATAATTCATGTCCAATTTTTTTTCCTATAAAGCTATAATTCATGTCCAATTTTTTGCTATAAAGCTATAATTCATGTCCAATTTTTTGCTATAAAGCTATAATTCATGCCAGATTCTTTTGCTATAAAGCCATAATTCATGCCAGATTTGTTTCTATAAAGCTATAATTCATGCCAGATTTGTCTCTATAAAGCTATAATTCATGCCAGATTTGTTTTTCCTATAAAGCTATAATTCATGCTGAATTTTTTTTCCTATAAAGCTATAATTCATGCTGAATTTTTTTTCCTATAAAGCTATAATTCATGCTGAATTTTTTTTCCTATAAAGCTATAATTCATGCTGAATTTTTTTTCCTATAAAGCTATAATTCATGCTGAATTTTTTTTCCTATAAAGCTATAATTCATGCTGAATTTTTTTTCCTATAAAGCTATAATTCATGCTGAATTTTTTTTCCTATAAAGCTATAATTCATGCTGAATTTTTTTTCCTATAAAGCTATAATTCATGCTGAATTTTTTTTCCTATAAAGCTATAATTCATGCCAGATTTTTCTATAAAGCTATAATCTGTGCCAGATTTTTATTTTAATTTTTATAATTAATATAGTATTTCAAGATAAGCATTAATGTGTTAAATTTCTAGAATTTTTTCGGAAGCATTCTTAATGAAGTGTTGTTGTGTATGTGGTATATCAGATGAAGCAAAAAAGTCAGATTTTTCTGTTAGCATCGCTAGATCTTTAGTTCACATTCTTAAAACAATGGCTAATTGCAAAAATATTTATGAACACATAATTTTTAACATGAATTTTGTCAAGGAAAACCTGTATAAGTAAGCAGACCATAGTGAAGATAGTAGACAGAACTAATGGACTATTTCACATGGAAATTTTGGTGAGGAATAACTAAATTTATATATCCTTCACTATCTGTCATACTTCTTAAGGATGAGGAAAATCTTTCTATCTTTGTTTGCTAAATATAATTCTTGTTTCTTTATGACCCCAACATTTTGTGGTATTGTTTCTGCCATGCATTTACCCACTTATCAAGTAGTCGGTGATTATGTTTTCCTTTAATTTTCTTACTTCCAATGTGCCTTGCAAGTGTTAAATTCTCCAGTCCTTCATTTTACCATTTCAGCTACCTCCTAATTGTTAGCAGCACTTCATTGTAGTTTTTGTTCTTAGAGCATCCACATTTCTCACATTTCCTTCAGTGTTCAATAGAATGACATCTCTTCATCCGTGGTATGAAAATAAACTGCATCCACATCCTGTGTAAGATGATAAACTACATCCACCAGCAAGGCCTCTGATCAGGAGGTTTTGAGGGTCATAGAACTACCACTTAATTGCAGGTGTTCTCAAGTCCAGCTTGACCCGGGGTGGTAGCACCTGTTAGGGTCCCAGCTATGGGTAAATAGCTAACTCCCAAATTGGCGTCAAAACAATATAAAAGTGTAAAAATAGGTTTTAATACCATAAATACTTTGTAAAAAATTATTACTAGCAATACTTTTTTGAAATATATATTACCAGCAATAAAAATTTTGTCTGCATTAGATAACTTATTGAGGTTGATATGCCGTAAAACAAACCAAACCAAAGAATGACATCTCTATTGTTTTAAGTCTTCTCTTAATCTGTGATGAAATTGTCCAGTATTTACTGCCATATATAAGATAAGACATGTAGGGTAATTCTAGGTAAATAATTATAAAACCCCTAACATTTATACACACAAAAATACTTGTAGAAAATGAGAAACAGTAAAACCAGTATTATTTATTATCTTTTTGACTGTGTTATATGGTGTTAGAGATGTGAGAGATGTCACGAGCATGCACGGAAACGTCCTCGAACTGAGTGTGTGTGTTGTCGCCGGGCACACCTTGGAGTACCATAATGGACTCTACCGAGGACTATAAGAAGAAGATGCGCAAGTCGTTTGGTGTCTTTTCTTGGGCGACAAAAGCCATTGCGGTCAGTCATCCATCAGCAGCAGTTGTGGGTGCCGTTTTGCTCCTTTGCTGTCATAAAGTTGTGTCGCAAGAAGGCGTTCGTCTTTTGTGTCACAAGAAGGCGTTCGTCTTTTGTGTCACAAGAAGTTGTTTGTTTTTTTGTTTTCCCGTTTTCTCGCACAAGAGACAGTAATACTGAGTAAATGGTATATAGTCCCTTTGTATGTTTTTTTTTTTCTTTTTTTAGTATGTGTATAATGAGTCTCCAGATAATTTAGTTGGCAAAGAAAACAGTTTTGAGTTTTCTTACCTCAAATTTTGATCATCAGTGCTAAGAAGGGATAAATATTGTTGTGGCCTGAACAATAGAGGATCTGAAATATTAGTCAGCCCTCATGTTTGTGAATAGAACAGTAGGATTGATTCTCATTGATTTAGAAACGGTGAATTGTATTGATAATAATTATAATTATGTGGCAGTATCATTAATTTTTATTTATTTTTTAATGAACACAACAAGCATTACATAGAAGTCCAGCACTCTTTTCTTTGTTTCTAATGTTATTTTTCACTCCTTTAATACATTACTCACTTTCTCGGTGTTATCTAATCCTGTATCTCAACATTCATTGCTTGAAGTTTCTTCTTCATCCATAACAAAACTATCCACCATTCATTGCCATATAGAAGACTAGCAGTTCAGCACTCTTTTATTTATTTTTACGGAATGAGAAATTAGAACCAAGGGCCAGCCTAAATATTGTTACAAGCACTTACATGCAAATACTCTTGGATAAGGTATGAATCCATCTTCTCCCTCAGATATGGGTTAAATAGTAGGACATATCTGAAAAAATCATAATTAATCTCTAAAAATTTATGCAATATTCACTTGCAAAAAAAAATTATTCTTACAATCTGAAATATTTTGGCTTTAAATAAGACATGATGAATAAGCTGTAAGAAACAAATCAGCCAATCTTTGTTTCTGCTATTATTTTTCAATCCTTTAATACTTTGTTTCTAAAAAGTATCCTTTGCTATTCTTATGCACCTTTTTAGATTTCTATTTTACACTTTTAATCATTTGTTGCCTTATAACCCAGATAGTTAAATTTCCATGCATATTTGATTTTTTTTTTTTTTTTTTTTTTTTTTACATTCCTGAAATGTAATTGGAACCTTTGAATGTCACTTTATGAAGACATTTAAAACCTCATACATTTTTGCAAAAAAAGTTAGCAGCAATAAAAATCTTGTTAGCATTAAATAACCCATTGAGGTTAATATGCTGTAAAACAAACCAAACCCAATCTACTTAATCTTTTCCTAGACTATGCTCTGCACATTTACAAGCACAAAAGCAAAAAGATGGGCACTAATCATTTAAGCATTCTATACCACATCCGAAAAGAATTTACTAATAGAAGACAACGATCCTGCTTTCCCTCCCAAGACCAATATACTGATAATTGGTCTGTGTTGATGATATAAGTATATTAATAATTAGGATAAGAATGAACTTGAACAGAAAACAAACATCCTCTATCAAGTCTTCCAAGAAATAACTCTAGATAAACCTTTCCAAAACAGAAACTACAATATGGAATTAAAATAAAAGCAGTGAATGTAAGACTAAAAAATATAAAAATACATTTTTATAGTAAATTTATCAACAATACAATTTTATGATCTATAAAATATATCTAAAAAAAACATACCTTTTACCTATAAAATTATGCATGAAATATCTGTAGTTGTGTAGTGAAAGAGATAATCAGCTACCTCGCAAAAGAGTTTGTGTTTTGTGTGCGATCTGCTGAAGAAAAATTACCAAAAAGTAGTTAGCAAAAATCTACTTTAAGGACCAGAATTTATGCTAATATTTTTCCCTCCCCTGAATGGCGTGACCAATCAGAAAGATCTCTCGGTGAACAAAAGCCGTTGTTTTTCACTTATGTGGCAGATTCAGATTTTCTGAGCTTGGTGGACGAACACGCGTTTTTACTGATGAGAAGTAAAGATTGGATGTGTGACTCCATTTTGTCATTTCTACATTGCCTGTTGGATTGTTACAACAGACTATCATTTGAACTGATTTGGCTACAAGTGTTGCAGTCAAGAGACAAGAAATCTATTGCAGACATTTATTGCTACTATAAGTTAAGTTTCTTTTTTCTTTTCACAACTACAAGTTGAAAACCTAAAATTACATACAAAATATTTAGATTTTGGCATTAAATAACCCATAGAGGTTGATATGCTGCCAAACAAAATCAACCAACGACCATGACCCACCTCTTTTGTCTCCACCACCATGAAGTATCAGTTTCTCTTATTGTCACCATTGAAACCCTGTTTCATTTGATCTGCCAGTTGACCAGAATCCAATAGACATATTCTGCGCTATCAAGCTTCATTACACACACCCAGGCCTTCCTCATCATCACTATGATCCTGTTTTGTTGACCTCCCATTTGACCTGAATCCAACAGACATTCCACTCAATCAAGCTTCATTATCAACTCAGAGCCTCCATCACCACCACCATAACCTCAGTCAATCAACCAACCAACAAACCTTACTAGGTCTTACCGCAAATCAAACCACCACTGTGACTACAGTCAATCAAGCTGCTAACGCCATACCTTACCACAAATTGACTACACCAGCAAAGAGCAGTTCAACTTCAACACTTCAGCCTCATCACATGGCCACCATCAATTTCAACCATAAAGAAAGTCATGCATCAACCCAGCCAATGACACACCCACTTTGCTTCACTAATCCACTCCAGGCCTCTCTCCTGACATCAGCCATAAACACTCTTATACCAAAATAACTTTCCTTATTAACAGCAACTAAAGAACTGCATATTAACAATTTTTGCCACCTTTCACTATGTATATATTCTTTATATTTGATCAATACACATTGAAATTTTAATCCTTGTTTGTCCTTTCCCTACACTCATTATAACAATACAGAGGTTACTCTAAATTTTCATGTACTAAGTAACACACCTTTGTTATAGTGAGTACAACTATACAGAGTGGGTCTCTCTTGAAATGTGGTTGGCATCCCAGACTTTGCACTGTCATAGGCATTTCAGAAATAGATTACGTCTAATCATTTTTCAGGATTTTTTTCATATTTCTTTCCATGTGAATGTTTTGCTTTTTCCCTGAAATTTTTAATTTAAAAAAAAAATCTCCTTTTCAAATAAGCCAAACAGTATAAAAAAACAAAACAAAAATATACTTTAATTTATTCAAACTAATGTTCCCATCTTGAGTATTAAAGATGTTACAGATGCAACATTTCAGTCATATACCCTCTGGTCATCTTCAGGTGTCCTTTGTTTGGATGCTATGTGATATCCATTGATTTTCATGTTATTTCGTCCTTGTGATACTTGTTCATTCCTGTATATTGTTTTACTACTTGATCCAGGTATTGAACTCACAAGTAATGCCTTTTTAACCAACTCCTATATCCACTTTGTCACTATGTATTGCTGTATCTTGTGAGCCTTTATATTCAATGTTAGATGGTTTAGTGATGATAGCCAGAGTACTTGCGTCTATAACATCTATAATAATCAAAATGAGAGCAATAGTTAAATAAATATATTGACAATTCTTCATCTCAAAAATGAAATCTTTTATATGCCATGTCCATTCAGGTTATAGGTGATCATCAATCTCCACAACTTCCTGTCCTTTGTCGCTCTAAGTAAGGTTTGTCTTTTTACTATCCCTTAACACTGTTCTGCCAATTAATTACACTAGTTAATTAGGTTATTTTCTGCTTTCCTCTGTCCCCCTTACATTTAATATCCTGTGAATTTCCAAACTCACTTTCCTCACTATGTGCCCTAAATATTTCAATTGTCTCTAAGTAGAAGTATCTCTTGTTGCCATTTTCTCCTTCCATGTTACAAGTTCACGCTCCATGGTATTTTCAGCATCCTTCTGTAGAACAATTTTGTTGCCTCAAGTATCTTCTGTGAGATTATTCAGCATTCACTGTTATATAAGAGTAATGATATTGCATAATAAAAATGAAATACAAAATTATGAAATTCTTTCTAAAAAAAAATGTGAAATGTTTTACATGAAGTAGAAATGAAAAAAGATAAATATAAATTGAAAAAAAAAAAAACTAGTTGCAGTTTTATTAAAATAGATTTTTCAAACAATCAAGTGAAAAAAAATGTCCTTTTGACAAACATTTTTTGTGTGTACAAATGTTAAACTTTACCATTTTTTTTTTTTTAATTCCTTATGCAAAATTTTTCTTTCATGGGCACAAAGATTTAGCCCCTGTAACATTTAACATCCCTGTTAGAAAAGGTGAAAAAGTATTGAATGAGATTAGTGTGTTATCAAATCCAACAAACACCAGGAGAACTTATCTGCTGAAATATTCTAACAAGAACAAGATAAAAATACTAGTTGAAATTATTTGTAGAGGGTGTCCCTAAAGTCTGAACATATAGGAAATCACATTAACAATATTTTTTTTTTTTAACTCCACAAATTAAACAAGGTTTTCTTGAAAAAAGAAAGAATTTACTTTTTCTGGGGTATGCTAAAGAAAGTGTACTCGATAAAAATAAGATATAACACACTTGATTGAACACAGAGTGAATATCCTAAAATTGATGGCAATGTGGAGTTATTGCAATGAGTCCACATTAATCTTGAAAAATGCATCAACTTTTGCATCACAAATGATGGAAATTATATTGAAGATGTTATTTGTTAATATTCCAATTCAATAAAATGCTGTTGAAAATTTAATTTTGTGAAAATAAGCATTTTTGCCTAGGGTGTCCAGATTTTAGGGACATCCTGTAGAATATCAGCAAATCATCTTATAAAATGCTTTTTTGTTTTTTAATCTTCATGATGTTAATGCATTTTCAAAAGACAGATATATAAAATGTCTATGTTCAAATGATATTTGATATATCCTAATGTATTCTGACATCAATGTTTGCTTTTTTTTTTTCTTCTTCTTCTTTTTCTAACTAGGATTATACCTTGTCCTCCTCTTGATGAGCCTACTAGCAAACATTCACCGACTAAAACTGAGCAAATAAGCTCAGTCTATAATGGTCTCCAATTAACCGAAGCAGCCAAGGCAGGTGAAATTGGTGAAAGAGTTGAAAAATTGCCCGGCTTACTCAAAATTACAAAGCATATGACTCCATTGTCCCAATGCTGGTTGTTTTCCGGAATCCTTTATATTGGTTGCAAGGAAGGGTATATACTCAAGGTCAGTGCTAAGCTCATAATTTGTTAAAATTTCTCAAATGAGGAATTCTCATTATTATATGCCTTCCTATTTGGACCAGCATGCTTATCTTGATTCTTATACTCACAATGTTTCGGCTGTGATATCCTCAGGCTTTCTTCAGGTGTCTGTCATACCTAGTAACTTTACTGGAATTTCATGCTGAACCCTTTATCCAATCCATGGGGATAGATTTTTTAATTCTACTTTCAATTCTTAGAGCAATGGCTCCAAACCTGTGTGGCAGAAGAGGATAGCAAGTAAGGTGGAATGATTGAAAGACAATCAAAGATTTAGAAATGGTTTCAAAAAATTCATATATCCAAAAATAAGTATGATTTCAAAATTTAAAATATTATGAATTACTTGTAATTGCATGCATGAGTCCCAGTATAAATAGTTGTAAATAATTGACTGATTTTATCAGTGTGATATTTTTGCATTATATCAAGTATTAAGAATATATTAACTAGAGTCCATGAATCTCTCCTCTCTCTCTCTCTATCCATCCCTCTCCCACTCCCTCCCTCTCTCACTCCCCCCTCTCACTCTCCCACTCCCTCCCTCTCTTTCTTTATTATTTTTAAATGTACTTTTTATCACATAACCACATTCTGAAAATGCAACCCAGAGAAAAAAAAAAGGTTTAGGGACCACTGAGGATATCGTCTATTCATTAATTCCTTCTAGTCTACACCAGATTGCTTCCCTAAACATGAAAAGTGGAATGCAAACAATCTAATCTCATGGTCTGAATAAAATGTTCAATTCAAAATTCCAAGAAGATTATAACAGACGATATAAGTGATGAGAAATTAGAACCACATTGGTTTAATTTTTTTGGTGTGTGTAAAAAAAAAAAAAAAAAAAAAAAAAAAATCAAATACGGAAGAATTATTAGCCCAAGTGGTAAAAATACAACAGCGTGGTACTTTTACCACTTGGGCTAATAATTCTTCCATATTTGAAGTATATCTATTCTGGAACTCCAGAAACAAGAACAAAATTTAACTGAAATAATACAGAAGAGCAAAAAAAATTCCCCAAGTTCTTTCACTGCCGATCTGGTAACAAATGCCATAGCTGAATTCACATACAATTCAGATGATGGAATTACCTTTCCTGCTTATTTTAGATGATACAAGCACATTTTCAGAGAAGAATTTCTTACTACCACTTTTAGTGAGAAAAGTTTATTATTCAGTACTACTTGGACATGTATGAATCTGATAAAAAAAGATGAACATTTTTATCACATATGCCAAAATCATTAACAAGGAGTGTGAAACATTCAAATGAATTGACTCCAAATATGTTTAAAGGGTTAACAGTGAAAAGACTAGGAAATACATGCAAGAATTCTAATCAAACTTGAACAGAATCAAAAACTAACACTACAAGAAATATCAAACAAATGTCGGTGAATCCTAAATCTGAGAAGCAATACTGAAGAAACTGAAAAAAAAGAATGTGCATATATACAAGCTAATGAACAATGTGGAAAAAGAAAAATTAATCCATGTTTCAGATGTGGAAGGTTACATTGCAGAGACGACTATCCTTTTAAGAATTCAGTGCTACAAGTGTGGAAAAGTAGGACATAAAAAGTCACACTGTAAAACTAAATCAAGAAAAAGTTCTCACAGAAAATATTTTATACAGAGCATTGTGACAGAAAATATAGTTACAGAAAACCAAAGAAAATTTGTGCATGTGAAAATTAATGTGGATGTTAAAATGCAACTAGACACTGGTAGGGATATTACAATAATCAGTGAAGCGACATGGAAAGCAAGCAGAAAACCTATATTAAAAAGAAGTTTGAAAATTGCATGTGGTGTGTCAGGTGAGAAATTATTTTTTATTGGCAAAATGACTTCATTCCATAACAAGTGTGTAAAAGTTAAGGCTTATGTGTTAAAAAATACTACATTTATTTGGTACGGACTGGATGGAATTACTTGAGCTGTGGGATTTATTGCAAAAATGTAAGGAGACAAGTGAACATTTTAAAAATCTGAAAATTTAAAGGAAGAATTGAAAACTATGTTCTGTCGAATGAGTTGGGTGAGTGTTCCAAAGTCAAAGTAAAATTTCTAGTGACAAAAGGGTTGATGCCAGTGTTTAATCAAAAACATAGTGTACTATTTGCAGCATTGGATCAAGTACACAAAGGATTAGACTTGAAAAAATAGTTGTAATTGAAAAGATTGACCATTCAAAATGGACAGCACCAGCAATGTATGTAAAGAAGAAAAAATAAAATAAAATTTGTGTTTGTGCTGATTTTTCGACAGGTTTAAACAAATGTTTAGAAACCTATAATTACCCATTAACAAGTCCAGAGGAAATTTTTGTGAATTTAAATAGTGGAAAAATATTTTATGAAGCTGGATCTTTCTGAAGTGTATTTTCAAATACAGGTTGAAGAAGAATTTTCAGAGTTAATAACTATAAATGCACACTAGGGATTGTATAAGTTCAACTGAATTCCTTTTGGGATAAAAGAAGCCCCTTCTATATTTCGACAAGCTATGGAGAATATGTTTGCAGTTTGTAATATTGCAGTTGTTTATATGGATGTATCTAAGGAACAAAATATTAGGCATATGAAAAGTTTTTGAAAAAATGAGAGTATGGTTTCAAACTCGGTGAGGAAAAGTGTGAATTGTTTTTGCCTAAAATCAAGTACCTAAGACAAATCATTAACAAAAATGAACATCAACCAGATCCATCAAGGGCAAGTGCAATTAAGAATATGCCTCCTCCAACAAATGTTACTAGATTATAAGAATTTCTGGGACTAGCAAACTAATATCAAATTTATATACCTAATATGCAAAATTTGAGAGCACCACTGAACAATTTGCTTAAAAATGGTGTAAAGTGGAACTGGACTGATAAATGTCAGAAAGCATTTGAAGAAATCAAGAAAATACCAATGTCAGACTTATCATTAGTACACTATGATCTGAAAGAAGAAATTGTATTGACTTCAGATGCTAGTGACTATGGTATAGGAGCAGTAATTCTACATAGATATAGGATAATGGTACACAATTCACTGCTTACAAATTTAAAGATTTTTGTAAAATGTTCTTAATTGAACATATTACTACTTTGCTGTATCACGCAAGGTCAAACAGGGAAACTGAATGGTTTGTGGGTACTTTTAAGAGAGCTTTGAAAGAAAGCAAGTAATGAAAAAGTGAGCACAGAAACCCTACAAAAATTTTTGAGAGGATACTAGATAATACTGATCAGGCATGTCACCAGCAGAATTAACATTCACAAGAAAAATTAAATTGGCATTTGATAAGTTGTTACCAGGTCAAAAAAGAATAACATAACAAAAAGAACACAAAATTTTTCAAAATTGGCGAAACTGTTTTTCCGAGTATATAAAAATGAAAAAGAAATGTGGGAAGATGGTGTAATAAGGTCACAAATTGGAAAAATGAGATATATGGTAAAAGGAAAAAAATGGGAATATAAAAGACATTGGAATTAGTTAAAGAAAAGGTTTACTGAAGAAAGGCCCAAAGAAAGGAAAAATCTATACAAGTACTGTATGATACTTTTAAGTTCGTTGAACATACAAGTATGATTACCAGAAAAACGAAACACATGGAAAAACTGGAATTTGACCCAAAACAAAAGAAATACAAAGTACATAGTGTTGGCAAACTTGCCAAAAAGAGGAGAGGCAATTATTAAGAAATAAAATATTTACTGATAAAAAAAAATATTACAAGGGGGCAGGGGGTTATGGAGTGAATAGCACACTCCTGGTAACACAAATGAACTAGGCAAGATGCCTTAAATAAAGAACTCCAAGTAAGTTGGAGTAGTCTCTTAGAGTCAGTCAGGCGAATTTCTTACAGATGTCACAGCAAGACCTAATATTATAACCACTAGGAATGAGCTATAAACCCATTTCACAGTGAAACACCAGTTCTCCTATGATCCCCATAGTTAAGCAATATGATCTTGGTTAGTACCTAGATGGATGACTGCTTGGGAAGATCAGGTGCTGTAAACTCACATGTGCATTTGGTATAATGGATATATTAGAAATCGGGGAGCTGTGTTCCAATTCCATTTGCATTTGTTATAAAGTTATGAATCCACCTCTTCTCCCTCAAGCTATAGGTTGAGTAGGGTTTTTATTAGTAAATCATTATCTCAAAAATTCTTACAATCTAAATATATTTTCTAGCTTTAAATAACCTGTAAAAGGTTGATAAAACATAGTCAAATCAATTACATAGTTCTGTCCATCACTATGATAGCATTTCTCTTATCTACTGGTACTATTATGAATTGTTTTTGTGTGTTCTTCTAGAGACCTAAGTGTCACATTCTCTTCATTTTTGGTTGTTTTCCAAAATTTCTCTCACTTCCCATCTTAACAGCAATTATGCAAATAGATTTGAATGTCCAAATAATGTTGGATATGATATATTGTTAAAATTTTGTATAAATGATATAAATTATTTGCATTATTCTGACTATTGTCCTCATCTTTGTCGCCATATTTATTACAACATTTTGGCTGTTATACGCTCCAGCTTTCCAAGTAGTTGAAATATCGAACTGAACCTTTTTATTCGCTCACTGGGGTTCTTCTTCTAACGGCATTCGCCCGAGGTGGGTTGAGCCGGCTCCAATATTGGAGCTTCATGGGAATTTGGAATTCACAAGCGGTCCCCAACCCACATGTATAACACATGAGATTTGGTTATAGTGGTGAAGGTTTCGTGCAGGACCATCCACACTTTTTGAAGGGCCGATTACAGAGACCTGGTGCACTACGTGCCACAAGGTCCCTAAATGACCCTTCATGTGCCATGTTTAATGGATGTCAGTTATTGGTTATCTCCTGTTAATTTCTCTCTGAAAGTTCTCCACTGCCTTAACCAGGTAAAGCATTAGTTAGATCCAGTGACAGGACCCAAAGAGTGTGAGTTCAATACTCGGTTAAGGCAGTGGAAAACTTTCAGAGGGAAATTAACAGGAGATAACTAATAACTGGCATCCATTAAACATGGTGTGTGGAACTAGAACAGTCTACCCCAGTGAGCGAAATAAAGGGTTCAGTTCAACATTCCAACCACCTGAAGAAGGCCAGAGCATACATCGGCCGAAATGCTGTAATAAATATCACGACAAAAATGAGGACAATAGTCTGAATAATGTAAATAATGTACATAATACCTCATCTTAGAAATATAGACAGAAATGATATAAGATATACTTTAGCATATTCTTTCTGACACTGATCATCATTTGGGATGATAGATGAACATATTATGATAGTTCCTTACGGATTCTATGAATCTTCCCTTGCAGGTGGATGGGGATTCAGATTCAGCAAAGATATTATTTCCTCCTTTATCAATCAACGAAGAGATTCCTGGTAAAGTATTGTTTCTTTTATTCAAATGTCATCAATATTTACATAGAATTTTTTAAGCTAAAACATATATTTATGCAACGTATTCAAATTCATTTTCCTTAGGTTTTATTAACTTGCTGTAGATTCCAGATATTTTGCATCCCAAAAGCTCTGTTTCACTATTTTTATACTTCCCTGTCACTCACTCAAGGGCAGACAACCCAACATGTCTTCTGCTTCAACTATCATCAAACATGTCTTCCTCTTAACACCTGGTTCAAGGGCTATAACTCTTCCAGACATTGACAAAAAAAAAAATATATGCATTTCAATACAGGATTCTTTCCAACTTATTTTCAAGTATTTTTAAGATATTGGAAACGAAGATTTGGGAGAGCCTTCCATATCTGTTGAAAGTGAATGAGGCCTATCCAGGAGAAATTTTTTTTCCACAACTACAGAAGAGGGTTTAGCTAGTAATGGAGGCCCCTGTGTCTCTTTTCTTCCACTTTACCTTTTAAGGCTTGATACTGTAATATAGGTTACTTGTTAGATCTTACACTTTTATATCATCATATTAGTTGCTTCTGTTTCCCATTGAGGGTGGTTCAATACACAGAATATACAATGGCTCCTTTTCAAGGTGTCCTTGTATTTTCAGAAAAGTACTACTCCTTTGTCAGCTAAAGCTAGTTCCTTGAATTGGAAGGTCCTTGGACAACAAACATCTTTCAGACTTGCTATGTGATCAGCCTGTCACAATGAGTATTTTATAGGATACTACTCTTGTAAATATCTATACTGTATATATCTAGGTGTTGCTCCTGTGATTTTTCTATAGTAAGGAGGTTTGTACAGAATTAAGTTACTAGCCCCACAGTACAACCAACTGGTTTTGAATCCAGAATTATACTTATTCTAGTCTGGTTACCAACTGAAGCTTAAGAGCCCAGTCTTCCTAGATGAGAGAAGAGGAGGTAGGTGCATGCCTTTCTAAGGGCAAGTTGCCATCATAGTGTTGTGGGAGTCACCACTTTTATTGCAAAGATGGTGTGGTGAAACAGGACCAAGGAATTCTAACTTAGGTGACTAAAAGGCCACGATGTCTCACCTGCCCAGTTGGATCAACTATTTGCAATTTAGGTAAAGTACATGCATGGTTCTAGCTTTTTTAAAAGTATGGCTAATTTGCATGCACGGTCGAAAACCTGAATAAAAGGTGAGTTGTTCAGAGGAGCAGAGGAGCAGAGGATGATCTACAGTTTGACTTGTGCGGGACCAGACTCGTGACTATCAACTATAGATGGAAGGGTTTCATTTTATGCCTTATAGTGCACTTTTGTTCTACAAACAATATTTGTCACATTCATGTGAGTCCAGGTAAAAATAAATGCACACAAAATATAGATTTCAAACAAACAATGCATGTATTAAAAAAAGAGACAAATTATATTACACAGCTGAAAAGAAAAAAAAAGGGGATTAAAAACTATTAAGAATTCAGCATGTCTGTGTGTGATACAAGCATGTGTGTAAGAGTTCAGTCATCAGTCAACTAGGGAAAGGAACATTCCCAGCAGGGACACCTTCATCTACTTCTTCTACATCTTAGAAGAAGGAAATGTTAGTCTTTTTATAGAACTTAAACAGTGCCATTTAACAGATGTTTTGTAACAGTAATCCACAGTAGCAAGCACAAATTTACTTAAAACGAAAGAAATAAGTTAAAAATTAATATACTTCATCAAATAAATTCGAACCACAGGAGAATTTAACAAACGTACCTGCAAAAATGTGTTGAAAGGACAGTTTTCTCTTGACAATACTATTATTGTATACTCCCTTTGCAATTTTTGTTTTAAAAAGCTGTTTTTTAGAGTTTTAATAAAAACTCAAACATATCAAACTGGGTTTATTTTCATTTTTCTTGAATTAACAACAGAAATATTAAGTACTATTTATGTATCATATTATTTGCTAGAATAATTCTATATCTACAAGATTATAAAAATATGTGAATCAACTTCATTGCAATATTATTTATCATTTTATAAAGAAATAATTATGAATAAAAAAAATATAGATTCATAAATTTATAAAAATGTCTGAAATCTAGAACAAGAAAATTTAAACAAAAATAGTTGCCCAATTTATGAACATATAAAAGTTTGTACATATCTGCCATAAAAGACAAATTTGTTTAATTTTTTTAAAAAATTACATATACTTTTTTGAGTCATTAAAAGTTGAAGATTAAGATCAAGGCCAAATTATATCATTTAACCTTTAAACAAAAAAAAAATAAATAGATCACCATTTATATCTATCCAAGTAATTTAAAATGGTAAATAATTTTGCTTTGTAGGTAAAAAAAAAAAAAACCTAAGATATTGATATTTAAACTTTGACTATTTTCCAAAATTCACAGGGTCATTGACTTCGAGATGTATAATAGGTACCATTCAGTTCGTATCATGAAGCTATATAAGTGTACCAAATATGAAAAAAATACCCATCTCAGTGATGGTCAGACCCTTGTTGATTTGACATGGAATGACTCCATTATCTAAACTGTATACAACCCCTTTCTCAGATCAATGATTAAAGGTGGCTTCAAGTAAATGAAGCCAGAAGGTCTTAGTTAGGACCATCCTTTTTCAAACAATGCGGACTGGCACTACATAAACTTCAAAAAAGAACTTTACCAGATAACAGAAACCATATCACTTGAGAACTTTCAACAACGGCAACGATTAAAATGGATAGCACATGTAGTAATATTAGGTTGATGCAAAAATAATGTCGTTTTCTCACATATGTTACTTTGTGAGAAAACGACATTATTTTTGCACCAACCTAATAAACACATAGGAAATGATGACATAATCAAGATGCTGACATTCCACACTACTTTTAAACAAAAGGTTAAGATGGAAACTCTCTCAATACTGAAGCCATAACAGTGTACTTGAGAAATCTATTTTCCTGAAAAATTGTTTTAATAGATTTTATAAATTTAAACTGACAGATTGGTCAATGAACAGCAAATGTTTACTCATAAGGAAATGGTTATTTTTACCATTACCATTGGTTACTCTGAGTTTGTGGAGTAGTCAACATAAGACCTAAGTTGTCAGCAGGATGTTGTGCAAGCTGATAATTACTCTGTATAGGATGTGTTAGAGTTCATAAAGACAGCTCCTAAAATTAGTCTGTCTTGAGAGTTCAAACAAAAACAAATTTTGTTGCAAAATATCTGATCCTCTCCACTTCATGCTTGACTTATTTCAAAGTGGTGATGGTTTCTCCTAATAAGCTATTTTCACCCCAACCTTATTGTGTGCAATTTACACACAACTGGTTTGAGGAACAATCAACTGACTTTCAAGTGGTCCTCCATTTTGACCCTGCACTCACTCGATTTAAACCCCATTGATCATGTAAGGAACTCACTAAATTCTCTGCAGTCATACATATCAAACACAATTTCATTATGGATAGTCCTGGAAGCTACCTGGACAGATATCCCCATGCAATGACTGTAGGATATTATAGACCCTGTTGTGTAGCCACCATTATTCCAGTAAATGTAGGAGCATAAGCCCATTGTCAGTGGAACTGCAAGTAAGAATTTGCTCACTAAAATTAGATCACATCACTTTCACAAGGGGTGGGTCAGGAGACTGTAGGAGTTAAACATTATTAGGTATCTGTCTTCAATTTTTTGGCACTTCATTTTATATAGATATCATACATGTAAATATGTTCATTCATAAATGTATTTATATATACTCTCTATATTATTCAATGACTTAAAATTTGTGGACAATTTTTAAAGCATCAATAGATGAATTATCAGTTTCAATTGTTTTTTGTCTTTTTCTTTGTAATGCTTTTGTGTTTTAGCAGATGAACTTGTTTGAATGTTACTCAATCTCAAAAGGATTCAAACCACAAATTAAAGGATTGTTTCTGTTCTTTACAATGTGACAAAACTAATCCCCCATTTGAATTGGGTTAAGATACAATTAAAGTCAAGTGAGGCCCTGAATAATTTTATCTCTGTCTTTTATGACTATGTAGATAGTAAAATATAAAATTAAGATCTTCAAAATGACCACCTGCTGGCCAAATGAAGCAAATAAATGAAAATTTTCAGTATCAAGTGCCACTAGGATGGAAGGTCAGAAGTTCATCGTAGGGTTTATATAAGCAGTTAGAATGCTCGGTTGGAAGCTGCCTGTAGAGGATGACTAGATGGCATTTGGAAAGAAGCCAGCCTTTAGGAACTGATAAGCCATAGAGATGTAGAGACAGTTGCAGTCAGTTGGGTGGAGAGATAGTGAATCTACCAGTAAATAACCAAATATGTTTTTTATTTCTCATAGTGGCAACATTTTCACTTTCCATTCCCTTGGGGTCATACAACAGGCTTTTCTCAAATTTTGTTCACACCAGTGCAAACTGGAATCAAAACATGTTTGGGGTGATTTGTCCAATCAGTGAAAGACTTTGAGGGTCACAGTTTGTACATTTACAGCAAAAATAGCTGCAATATTTTCTTGTGTGTATATTGTAACCCATAAGGGTTATGTAACAGAATCAGGTCAGCCCAATAAAAGACTGAGTTGGTTGTATGTGGTGCTGTAATCACCAGTAGCTGCATCCTCTACCACAATAGGCTGTTGAGAGAAGACCTTCTACTTAGAGTAGGTGGCAATGCCTATTTGCATATGAATGATACTGGGTGGGTATTAGCCAATAGTCAGCATGGGTCTGGGACTGAGAGAGCTATATAACTCTAGTGTTTTTCTCAGTCAAGAGAAGCACTCTGACTGTGTGGATGTGCAAAAACCAGACAAGATGAATACAGGTTGTAAGGGCATGGGGGGTGCCTAGGGCCATATAGCCTGACAGCCTAACTCACTTCAGGCTGGTTTTGAATTCAGTTTCCCTCATCCTAGACTGATTGCCACCTCAAGGCAAAAGTAGCCAGTCTGCACTGCTATTTAACCCATAGATGGAGTGATCATGCCTTTTCCAAGAATTGAGCAGGAATTGGACCAATAACATTCACAAGGTCTAACAACCATCATATGCACCAGATCTTGACCTTTATGAATCTTTCCTCTTTCAAAAATCTAATCACAGTTGAAAAGAACAAAATCTCAAGACGTTGAGGAAATCCAGGAAATGTGATGGGACAGCTTCTCACTATCTCAAAAAAAAAAAAAAAGGAATTTCAGAAGTGGACGACTTCAAAAGAGATTAAATGCTGGATGTGTCTTGTAGTTTTCTTTTTATAGCACCAGTCCCAATACTTTTTAATCAATCCTTGTAAGGAGAGAGAGAGTGAATGAAAGACAAACAAATGTCCATTATAATTCAAGAGAAATGCTGAAGATGCAAGGAAACTTAACATTTTACATTTCTAGTGTGATGTAGGTACATGCACCACATTGCTGTTTTTGTTTTGTTGTTTTTTTGTTTTTTTGTGGGGAGGTCTTTCTAATACTTTCACCCCAGTAAGGGGTTACTGAGTGTGAAAGAAACTGAGAAAAACATTGAGTAGAAAAGACAAAAGAACAGGGTTCAGAAAGGCAGAAGATGGCAATTAACATTGCATTTACATTTTTGAAGATCATAGATGATAGGAAAGCAAGAAGTCGGAAGAGTTCCATAGACAAAAAAAATGCAAGATAAGAAATTATTAGAATATGGTTGCATCTAGCTTTGCTCAACAGTAAAATGAGACCTAGCTGCCAATCTAGTACTGTGCTTAAATTCTTCAACTTCCTATCACATTTTTTTTGTTTTTTTAAATATCATAAAAAAAAGATAGAGAACAAAAATAAAATTAATATATATTTTGTGGTTTCAGTTAAGAGATTAAGGAGAATGCAGATCAAAGCGTCAACGAGGCTCACTGTAAGGAAAAAAAAATTAGACCTACTTAGTGAGATATAAAACCAAAACCATTTTATTAAAATAAAATAAAAGCAAATTTTACTAAATATTAGGGATGCACAAATTTGGTGATTTGTGTACTCAGAAAAGGGGGAGAGTAATAAAACTTCCAGACAAGTAACTTATTACTTACTAAAATAAGGCTCAATGGTAGTTGTGAGGAAAAAGCTCAAGTTTACAATCAATATGAATCAAATAAATAACAAAATATCACAATAAAAATGCTAGCAGATGCAAAACAATGCAAATTACAAGGAAGAAAGTACAATAAAAGGGTTTCAGTGAGGTTGAACCCAATTAAAAGGGTACATTTTACCTTGACAGCATAAAATGTGAATGTTCTTAATAGTTCTTGTGATTTGATATGTGTTATCAAAGTTTGTGACAAAATCTGTTTGTGCCTTCAGAGCTTAGCATAGAGCAAAGGGTCAACAACCTATGCCATGCATGCCACACAATTTTGAATGGCATGCAACCACAAATAACATCACAATGTCCTAACCAATAACTACTACAATGCAAAGATATCTAGCCGTTTCAATTTTAATATATACTAAAGTGTATATATATATATATATATATATATATATATATATATATATATATATATATATATATAATAAAATATATTGTAGAACAGGTATTAACTTATACACTGAATGATTATAAGCTGGCACATAGTTAGCAAAAGGTTGCCAACCCCTGGCATAGAGCATTATTTTTCAAATGGTAGTTGTTCTCTGACATGGAAACAACTATTTTGTTATAGTCAGGGTGAATATGAGATTTATTTCTCATAAAAACAATTTGGTGTCAAGACTTTATTGAGGAGTAGGTTTTTGCAGCTCGATACGGTTTTGCATGGACTACCGTAAGGTGAATACCCTTACCCACACCGATTCCCATCCCATTACCCTGAATGGATGACTGTATAGATCAAATCGGTAAAGCGACGTATATCACCAAGTTGGATCTATTGAAGGGCTATTGGTGTGTGCCTCTTACTGAGCGCGCCAGAGAAATATCAGCTTTCATGATGCCTTATGGTCTGTACCAATATCGCATCATGCCTTTCGGCACAAAAAGTTCTCAGGCCACATTCCAACGGCGAGACCTACCTAATGTCGTGATGTATATCGATGACATAGTAATTTACAACATGAGCTGGGCAGACCACATGACAACATTACAGAATGTTTTTGATAGGCTCCGACAAGCAAATCTTACCATCCACCTATCGAAGAGTGAGTTTGGAAAGGCCGAATTGACATACTTGGGTCATGCGGTAGGATATGGCAAAATCTCCCCCATTGACGCTAAGGTTCAAGACATCTTGAACGTCCCAGCCCCACAGAACATCAGGAGCCTAAGACGGTTCCTTGGAATGGCCAGATACTATCGGAAATTCTGCAGGAACTTTTCTGATGTAGCGTTACCGCTCACCCAGCTGTTATCGAAGAAAGCCAAATTTGTTTGGACACCCTCCTGTCAGAGATTTTTCGAACAGATTAAGTCTTTGCTATGTTCTGGCCCGATTCTGAAGGCCCCGGATTTTTCTCAACCTTTTAGCCTGGCGGTCGATGCCAGTGATGTTGGAATGGGTTCCTTTCTGCTTCAGTTCGATTCTAATAACATCGAACACCCTGTCATCTATTTCTCGCAGAAATTTAATTCATGCCAGCGAAATTATTTGACTGTGGAGAAAGGGACTCTAGCCCTTGTCTTAAGCCTGCATCATTTTGATGTGTACGTATCTTCATCCTGCCATCCAACAACAGTATACACTGACCACAACCCTATCACATTGCTGCATCGGATGAAGAGTAAGAATCGAAGACTATTAAATTGGGGCCTGATTTTGCAAGAATATAATAGATATTTGACATATTCGAGGCACCGACAATGTATGTGCAGACGCTTTATCGCACTGCTAACATAATAACGAATATACCTTTGATATATATATATAAAGGGGAACAGAGGAGAGTAAATCTTTTATTTTTTTAATAAATCCCATTTCCTATTTTATTGAAAAAGAATCGCAAGCGATCCTTTTTCATTTTTTGGTGAGGGGGTGTTACATTAACCCCATATTTGTACCCTCACCTCAGATTTTAGAAGTATATTTTCAGTACCTTGTGTATTTGTGATGAAACATATGAATGTTAATAACTTCTTTATTTAAGCACTCTTCAGTCTGCAAACAGTTTTGTGCTGCAATTCATATTTACTTAGAAAATCAGATAAGATGAACACACTTTTCCTATCCAGTAATATATTGAATGTGTTTCTATTAGAATTTTTTTTTATTAAATTTTTGAAATCTGCTCTTTCATTTTGAATAACCCTGTATATATCCTTTTAAGCTATTTGACATATGTCCTGGGTTCATTTTCTGAATTGATTTAAGTTTATCGACAAATAAGCATTACTACTATTAATGACTTGGGTGTTTTCTTTTTCCAGATGATGGAAAACAAACAAATGATGATAATTCTGAGCAAGTGCTTTCAATAGATTTTATTGCTGTACATTGCACAGGACTTTTTGCTGCTTCTAAGGTGAGCGGTACCTTTGCTTTTTGTAAATTTCTTATATTTTAATATCACAATTTATCAAAGAAAATAGTCTTGTCATTGAGATGCAAAATTTGCAGTTGAACAAAATTACTGATCAAGACTCTCCACATCTTCTTTTTAGTTTTTTACATTTGTGAATTGCTATCAGTACTCTTTGGAAAGGTAATAGAGTAGTTTATCTTTTTTATACTAAATTTCATGCAATACAAGGCTCAAGAGCCACTCGCGTTAGAAATTTAATGTTAAAATGATTATGATGAATTAGCTGTGTTATATAAATGAAAAATGATAGGTAACTATTTTCTCCATGTTTTTGAATTTGTCCTTCTATATTGGTTGCCCCTACTAAATCTTACAAGATCATGTGTCATGTAACTTAAAAATAATACAGTAGAATCCCTGACAACCAGACTAATAAGGCCTTCTGGATATGAGGAATTGGTTACAAAGTCCGGATATAAGGGATTATATTAAGATTAAAATAAAAGAACTGAAATCAGGTTTAACATTTATTTTCACTGTTTTATAGTAAACAAAATAAGCTAATGATGAGTAAAATATAATGGAATTGATTTTAAGAAAAAAGAAATAAATTACATAATGTTAGTGAAAATTCATTAAATTAAGTATGCCACGTATGCAAAACAAATAATGTAACAAGGATTTTTTAATCACTTTTGCATAATGATTCTTTCTCTTCCAATGTCATTCTCAACTTTTTCCACATTTTGTTTTGCTTTTGTTCTTAAATTTTTTTAAATGAAAGACACTTTTTAACTCCGTGTGCATTATTGCATTTGTTATAGCTGAATGCTGACTTTCTTTCCATAAAACTGACAACTTTTTCAATAGCTTTTTCAATTTCAGTCCAGGTTTCATCACAATCATGTTTTTTTTACTTCCTTATTCATTGTAACAGTGTGAATGCTGGAGAATAGTTTCTTTGGAAGATTTTATATCATACAATGTTGACTTTCCTATACTGAACTCAGCCATTAGTTACAATGGACTTTCACCAACATCTAGTCTGTTTAAAATTTCCATTTCTTGCGATAACTCCAAAGTTGTTCTTTTCCTCTTATTCCCATCATCTTTTGAACCAATACAAGCCATTAGGTTGAAATAAGCATAAGCAATTATCCAGAATAAATTTCTTGAAAAAGCAGAAATTTCAAATCAGTTACATGTAGCCCAAATAGTTCAAATATACGCATCAAAATTATGTCTGGATATGTGGTATTCTACTGTATTAGGAAGTCAGTCACAGACCTAAAAAAAAAAAAAGTTCCAACAAATCTTTACAATTTTTCTGGTGAAACTAAATTATGGGACTTAATGATCAAATTCAATTTGCCAAATTTAGATGTCTCATAATTTCATATTGCCAAATCACAAGTTGTTCCAATAATTCTTATGAGAAAATATTGAAATATTAGGTTGGTGCAAAAATAATGTCGTTTTCTCACATATGTTACTATGTGAGAAAACGACATTATTTTTGCACCAACCTAATACTTTGTAACTATCCATGGATAAACTTGTAATGATATAATTTCAGAATGGAATTATTCAGCAATTTGACATTTTTGGTGAAAACCCAAAACTACTCTGCCAATGCATTACCAATACCTCAATTTCAACTTTCACATTCACTCCAGACTATGAGATGATACTAGTTGGATCACCTCAGGTAAGTTTCAAGTAGATGTTTTATAGCGTTTCAAATCCTTTTCACTTTTAATAAGCAAAAATGAAGTTTTAAATTGCTATCAACAAAAACATTTGTATTCTTTTAATCCCAATCATCATCCTAACTAGCTTTCTATCATCATATTTTTCACATTTTCTTTTCTATTTTCTTCATCTTTATTTTCATTCTGCTGATCTTGTAGTGATATATAATAATGCTCATTAAACAAACGGTGTGTGTAGAATGACAGCTCAAGGCACATTTGGGAGCAACATTCTTATGTGTGTGACATCCACCGGCAGTCGCAGTCCAGTGTCAATATGTGACGTCCACTGGTCATGACATCAATATATTATTCTGCGCCGTCAGCCCATGGTCAACTCCCAGTTGCGACGCGAAGCTGTAAGGTTTCTTCCACCAGTGTTTGTGGTTGACTCATTGTCGTTGCCACCAGTCCCAGTCGATCTGTTCGTTTCTGGTTCAATACCAATTTTGTCATTCTCAGCTCGTCTCCAACACTTGGTCACTGAAGTAACTACTTTGATCTCAAGTCTAACCTACCCATGTTGTGATTTTAATCTTAGGGTAGACGAAATCAATCAGGCGTCGGGCCGTAGTGCAAGCTGAATTCAGGGTAAAGGTGATACTGCACAAGCGTAAGTAAAAGAAAAATTATAAAACAAACTCACGAGGATCAAATATGTTGAGAAATAACAATTATCTTTATCCATTTGTTGAATACAGAAGTGTGTTTCTCTCCCAGTCCATTTCTATGGACTTGTGATACTTTTTGCATTTCTTAAGCGAGTTATGGTATCTTAAGTCGTTCATCAATAAAAACTTGCTTTTGGTGGGAAGACTAAGTCAAAAGGCGTGGAAATCTTAATCAGCTCCTGCGAGGCACTATTCTCCAAGCCCAACAGCTCTCTGTCAATCTGCATCTCTGATCTCCAACCCAACTCTCTTGAAACTCTGCCGAATAAATCACTGACTAGCTGCCTCAAGACGTTTGTTTATATGGACACCGACCAACTCTGGGTTGGGGCCTGTTATGGTTTGGGGTCTTTGACAATTCTTAAAAATTCTCTTTGTCCTCAGGACAGGAAAATTACTTCCCATTTTTGGAAGCCAATCACTTTCCACCCCTGGGCTCTCTCCCTCATCCATGAGAAGAGACCAGAGAATTATCCTCCTAGACTCTTCCTTTCTCATATTGGTATCTCATACCAATCCTCTTAATGGGTGTCAACAACTTCCCCACCTTTCTCATACATTCACCTTCGCCTATCACTCATACCACCACTTGGCCAATGATCGCTCGGCAGTGTGGGTGTGGCTAGACTTAGCCTTCTTAAAATTATCGTCCAGAAAAAAATTCTCTTTTCTTTTCTTTCCTATCGGCCAGAATTCTTATGAATCCCATGTGGCCATAATTAAATTTTTATCTTATCCTGAGCCACCCAAATCCACTTAGCAGAATCTCTACCGGCTCATTAATCACTGCTAGTCAACTTTTAAACTGGGTGGTTGTGTTCCACCTGAAAATCAAATTCTTTATTTTTCTCATGTCTTAAAATTTTAATATCACCAGATGCCCACTTTCGGCGACATTAAATCTGTCATCAACAGTTTGAATAAGCAATAACAATGATCATATCAAGATCTGTATACATAACGGCTGGCTTTCTTTGTCGGAATCCAAGAATGAAAAATATTAATGGTATCTCTGATAGATAACCAATATTGATTTCTTCTGCCTGTATGCAGTTGACTGAAGCCAGAATTTTTTTATGGTCGCCGTGTGTGGTCGGCTTTGTCATTCCTCCCCGAATTTTGTTTCCCTTGGCGCGTCACTATCTGATCATGACATTAATTAATTCTGACAGAATCTTAAATCTGGCTTTCTCTTATAGATTTTCTGTCTTCTGCGAAAAAGTATCTTTCTTCATAAATGAAATAAAATCTTTTTCATTCTTTTTTTTATTAAAAAAAATGTCGCTCAGTCTGTCTTTTGATATAGCTCTTTCTCGCCTTAAGTATTTCTCGTTTTTAATTTCTATGCTTAATTAGTTAGCCAATTACCATAGCTAAATAGTGTCACATGTGTATCTTAACTCTGATCAGTTTTGACTGAAATATTTTGGTCTGAGATGAGTGTGGGCCAGGAGCTGTGAATAATGACTTTTCTTAATCAATCTGGAACTTAAATTTCCATAAAAGAGGAACCATTTTGCCTGCTAGTCAGTTGAATGCTACACTATTTCACACTCTTCATTTTCCCCATTACCAAGTTCTAGTAGCAGCTATCTTTTCACTCTATTGAAACATAAATAAAACAATCATTCTTCCAAATGTTTTCATTGTCCATGAGTTTTTTGTTTTTTACAATGGGTTCACTTTTCAATCACAGTTCTTTTTCTGTATTGAACCACAGTGATTGATCACCCAAGAAGCCTTGTCTTAAATCCCACTAAGAGGTGGTCCAAGAGACAATGCTACAACCTTCACTTTGGATAAGTGACTTTGAAATTTCAAAGAGCTTTCAAAGAGATGCTTGGGAATTTTTACCATGAAAAAAATTACATTTTTTTTTTTTTTTTTTTTTACTACTTTTGCCTTCCTTTTTAAAGTAGTAACTTTTGAGTATATATACAGTTCCCTTGCAAATAGTCGGGGCAAATGCCCTTACTACATTTGATTCATTAAAAAATCAGTCCCACTTTGCATTTGCATAACAACATGAAGTAAATTGACAGCCTTCTAAACATTATTATTATAGTTAAGTTTTATTTCACTATTATCTCTTCTCTTGTCAGGGCATAATTCAACTTCATAATGTGAATAAACTGGATCAAGTCAAACTTCTGTTCGATGAGGATAGCTCTCCTTTTTTAGCTGTGAAATCTTTATATCCAGGTACAAAAACTGCTGTGGTAAGTGTCATTTCTTATAACTTGCATCATGGCTGGTCTTTTAAAAAAATTCATTATCTTGAGACTAAATAAAAAAAAAAATCAAACATTCATATATAATATCTTTAAGAGATTTGGTAAAGGTACAAAGCCTTTTCAACACTATATATCAACAGACAGTTTATGGCAGCAGAGAGTCTGTAACAATGGTGATATTAATATTAACCATTTCCTTATACGGAAACAATTCTTTTGCTATTCTTTGACCAAGCAACCAGTACAGTTGTCAGTTTCAGATTTATAAAATCCTTCTCTTAAAACAATTTTTCAGGAAAACAGGCTTTTATCACTCTTTCCAGTATTAATGGGGTTTTTCCTTCCTAACCTTTTATTTGAAGTAGTGTGGAACATCAAAATCTTGATTATGTCATTATTTTCTCTCCAAGTTACATGTGCTATCCATTTTAGTTGCTGCTGGTGTTGATAATTCTCAAGTGATGTGGTTTCTGTTATTTGGTACTGTTCTTTATGATTCTGTTGCACTATTCCACAATATTCAAAGTAAGATGATTTTTGCCAAGACCCACAGGTTTCACTTGCCTAAAGCCATTTTTAACCATAGATCTTAAAAAAACAGTTGTATACAGCTGACAGTTTAGATATTTTTGAAAGGTTTTGATGCTATGCATAACATTGATCTGACGAGGCTATTTCACAACACAAGTTTCATGTCACAAATTTTCAGGTTAATGTCTTGGTTGTATAGCAACTTGCAGTGTTGAACAAAACTACCTCCAGCACAGCCTATTCTGTGTTTTAATTTCCTTTCTCTGATACTAAATATCTTGTAATAGTAATATTAGGTGTTTCCCTACAAGGAAACATTTGGCATTCATTGACCAAGCAGCCAGTACTACTTTTGGTTGAAATTTATAAAATCTTTCTCTTAAAACACTTTTTTGGGGAAAACAGATTTCTCAAATCCAGTAACTTTTATACCTCTTTCCAGTATTGATGGGGGTTTCCATCCTAACCTTTTATTTGAAGTAGTGTAAAATTTTAATATCTTGATTATGTCATCATTTTCTTTTCGAGTTGCATTTTAGTTGTTGCTGCTGTTGCTAATCCTCAAGTGATGTGGTTTCTGTTATTTGGTACAGTTCTTTGTTTGTGATTCTGTAGCACTAGTTCAGAATGTTAAAAGAAGGATGACCTTTTCCAAAACCCTCAAGCTTTACTCACCCAAAAAATTTTTAACCATTGATCTTGTATACAGCTGACAGTTTAGATATTTCAGAAAAGGTTTGATACCATACATGACATTCGTATGAAAGTCTCTATCTGATGAGGCTATTTAGGAATATGACTCAAATTTTAATGTTGATGTTTTGGTTTCATAGCAATTTGTTGTGTTGGGCAAAGCTATCTCTAGCTCAACTCTATTCTATGATCAATTTCTTGTTCTCTTATACTTAATTTGTTATAGCTGATCCATACGCCAAGGTATCTGAAGTGTTTAATATTTACTAATTCCAGGGTAGATGTCATCATTGCTTTCATTATAATTCCAGATCCAGTGTTAATATCTTAATATTTCCCTCCAGTTTGTTTACTTTTTATCTAATTGTGCAAGATTTTGTCTATCAACCAAAGTATATTTGGAAAAGATTGATTCAAATTCATTATTCTGGTTTATGGCTATATTGCATTGAAACACAAGTCTCTGTCTGATCACCAAAGTTAAGCAATATTGAACCTGGTCATTACATTGATGGGTAACTGAGAATGCATGGTTAATGGATAATGGCTTGGAATTGTTAACTGGTGAGCTGAGTTCCAATTCCAGTTGGGTTCATTATATTCACTTATGTGCAAATACCATTGGGAAGGTATGAAGCCACCACTTCTCTCCCAAACTATGGGTCAATTAGTAAGACTTGTATTACTAAATCATTACTATCTCAAAAAAAATCTTATAATCTAAAAAAAAACTTTTTTCTGGCTATAAATAACTGGCAAAGGGTTTGATAAGCCATAAAAAATGAATGAATCAGTCAAAAATTTAATTCATTTTGATGCTATTTCTATGATCCTATTTGATTTAAAACATCTTTTACAAGATTGCTGGGCGTATTTACAAGACGACAATCATCATTTTAAAGACAAATAAATTTACTTCAAGTTGATTACCAGTTTCATTATTCTTTCAAGTTTAAAACTTGTTTTATAGAATCTGGAGACCTTACAACTTTGTATATTTTGAGGGAGAATGTCTACTTCATTTGTAATTACCAGTTTCATTGTGCTATTTGGTGTAAAACTTGCTTTCAAAGACTGAAAACCTTGTTTATCAATTGACATAATTTTAAATAGAAATAAATTGAATTCATTTTCATTATTCTCTCTAAAACTTGTTCTATAAGATAGGAGCATGATCGGCTCAAGGTACCGATAACTCAGGCTGTCACCCAGGGCATCATCATGCTGCCATGTCATGTATTTGGTATCTTTCGAAACTAAAGCTTATAAAAACATACTTGCTGTCGTCCACAACTCAGGACAGATTAAATTGTTTGGCTACTTTGTCAACAAAAAATGATCTTGTAAAGAAAATAGGTATAGTGCCATGAAAAGATTTGCAGATTTAAAGGCTAGAAAAAATATTATTATATAGGATAATAAATGTTTTCTTGTATTAGGTTGGTGCAAAAATAATGTCGTTTTTTCACGCATGTGAGAAAACGACATTATTTTTGCACCAACCTAATATTATTGTAAGAGGCTTGTTGTTCTACATTTTCAGTTTTCTCCTTGTAAAAATTTTTAAAAATTATACTTGTAAAGATGCCTCACATGTGAGAATTTTGTTTTGAAAATTATAAACTTTAAGTCTTTTTAATCATTAATGTACCTACATAACATATTCCACAAGTTAATCGTTACAAAAAAATAATTTAATTACTTCAATAAAATTAATCTATCAGGTCATCCCATAAGTTCTGTCCGAATTTTGAATAAAGAAAACAAGTGACCAAATGTTACATTTAATTACAGATTCAATCAATAATGTATTTTCCTTGATTATCTATGACTACCTTCCATCTATTAACAAGCTTACTAATTCCATTACTGTAAAATTCTTTTGTCTTTGATTCGAAGAACTCACAAATGTCAGTTTTAACCTCTTCCTGTGTTACAAAAGCTGTTTCTTCCAAATGATTCTGTAAGCTACGAAACAAATGGTAGTCTGAAGGAACAAGATCGGGAGAATAAGGCAGATGAGGAATTTTCTCCCGACCAAGTTCTTCGATCTTTTGTGACTTGATTCTTGCTGTGTGGGGACGCGCATTATCTTGATGAAACATCACCTCTTTTCGATTCACTAGAGCAGGTCTTTTTTTCCTCAAAGCTTGGTTCAAATGCTCTAATTGCTGACAGTATATTTGAGCATTAATTGTTGCATTAGGTGGTAAGATTTCAAAGTGGATTATTCCTTGGCGATCCCACCAGAATGAAAGAAGAAACTTTTACCCATGAAGTTCCCTTCTCAGCTGTGGCTGGGGTCCTTCCCCTTTACCAAGCCACTGTCTACGACGCTTAACATTTCGATAAAAGATCCATTTTTCGTGGTGAAACAAGTTGGCGAGAATGGAGAGAAGAGCAGATGTCAACTCAGGATTTGAGGTTGTTTTCAGACAATTCATGAGGCACCCATTTTCCAAGTTTAGGATCTTTTCCAAGTTGTTGAAGATGATGATGAACAGTTGTATGGTTTGAACTGAGAACCACTGCCAATTCCTCAACTGATAAAGCAGGATTTTCTTCAAGGGCTGCTTCAAGAAACTTTTCATCAAACTCAACTGGACATCCGGTTCGATCTTCATCTTCAATGGTGAAATCTCCACCTCTGAATTTTGCAAGCCATCTTCTGTAAGTTCTTTCATTCACATATTCCTCTCCATAAACTGAGTGAATGTTTCTAGCCGCTTCGGCTGCTGAGTTTCCTTTCTTGAACTCATAAAGCATTATGTGCCTCAAATGATTCTTGGGTACTTCCATGTTAGCAGGGTTTTAATCAAACAAAATTTAATTTTATTGTTCTCTGAAATAAAATTTGATCAGTTTAAATGCATCTAAACATAAAAATAATGATCAGCTCCATTAGACATTATAAAATACTCTTTAAATTTCGTTCATTTAAACAAAAAGTTAAAATTCGGACAGAACTTATGGGATGACCTGATATTTCAATGTGAAAAGTGTCTGAAATATGTTACATGTAGTTTACCCATATCGACTTCGAATGAAAAATAGAAGAGCCAAGTTCAAATTCCAGTCAAGTTCCTTACATTCATTTACACACAAACACCCTTGGGAAAGGTATGAATTCATCTCTACTCCCTCACAGCTATGGATTGAATAGCAGGACAGACTGGGTTATATAGCCTTGATTGGAAACCAATCTATCGCAGAAAGAAATGGCAAACTACTGCAGGAAAATCTTCTGCCAAGTCAGTTATAGATCAAAAGAGACATGATTGCTCAAGTGTGTATCATATATAGTACTTAACTGACTGACTGATAATTAGAAAAAATGTTTATGATTTTAATATAACTTTTTTTCTCAATTTTTGTTTTTCAGTCTATACAGCAAGATGGTTTATTACAATTATGGAACATTGAAGATGGACACAAAATCTCTTCGTTGCCTCTAAATAACACAGTAAGATTTTTCTTTATAAAAACAACTGATGCAAAATATCCAAAGTATGTATGACAGAATTTGTGATGACTATGATTAGCCTCTACTTCATACTAAAATGAAACTCTAAATTTACAGCAACGGTAAAGGTAAAATAAGATTTGCATCAATGATGAATGTAAAAAATATTCTCTTTTTCCAAAATATCCACCTTCTCAAATAATTGCCGATAAACTCAAAACTTTAGAATTAAGTGCCCAAACTACATTTTCTATTGTTAAAGGTATAATTAATATATAAAAACATAAGAATAATAAACATGACTCAATTGATGGTATATATATATATATATATATATATATATATATATATATATATATATATATATATATATATATACACACACACACACACACACACAGGGAAATTGTATAACAAAGTGAATAAAGTTTACTTGTGACACATTTTGTCCTTCTGAACTTCACTGGACTAAAATTGTTATGTAGGCAGACAAAGGGGTGCTGGGAATTTTAGTATATATATATATATATATGTGTGTGTGTAAATTATTTTCAAATAATATATATGTAAAGGAAGAAAATGAATAAAAAGAGACAAGAGGAAAACTATTTTTAGTCAACACATTTTGTCCTCTGAGGGACGTTATCAAAGCAAATGTAGGATGTATTTTGTTGCATAATTGTATATACAAAAGCAAGAATACTATTAGTTTATCAAGACTTTTAAATTTGAGAATGTTTATGAATATTCATAAGGTGGTTGAAAGGTCAGTCAAAACATGTAGAGGGCATAGTGTGTTATAATTCAAAGTGTAGCAAAAAGTGAGTAATATTCAAAAAAAATTTTAAATGAAAATATATATATATTGGTTCTTATCAAAAGAAAATTTTATTTCTTGAGTTGTTTACAATTTCCACTTTTCAATAGGGGAAATAAATCAGTTTCCTCACTTTTTGCCTCATCTTCAAAAATTAACAAATATTATCTCTTCAATCGACTTCCCTTCCTGGCTGGTCACCAGATGAAGTTTTCCTAACTTGTACTTTTAGTAACAACCATAAATTAATTTCTCTATTTCTGCCTTGTTAAGCAAACTTTGTTGGCAGATTCTGAATGCTCTTCCACCATCTCTTCCTACCCCATGCTGGTTTAAATTTTCCAGATGGCCTTTTTGGTAATCTTTTTCAGAGCAATAAAGCCATTTTCTTCAAGTCGACTGCTTACATTTTTTCATTTTATGTCATTTCCATATCTCTAACCCTTTTAATCTTATTCCAAGTTTTAATTTGAACTCTTTTTTTTTTTTTTTTTTTTTTCCATTTACCAATATCACAATAATGTCATATCTGGGAATGGTTGGCAAAGCAATTGGCTATTTGCCAATTGATTCAAACTTTATAAAACGGTAAATCATAAGCATTTCCTTATCATTTCACATATTTTAATAATTTAGTAAATGTTTATAAATAAAAAAATCCATATTTATTTCTTTATAAATTGTAAATGATAAATATTGTATTGCATTAGTTTTAATAGTATTAGTTTTTAGAATATTATAAATATGAAATTATTCTTGTAAATAAACAAACTATTAGGTTGGTGCAAAAATAATGTCGTTTTCTCACATAGTAACATATGTGAGAAAACAACATTATTTTTACACCAACCTAATAATAGGGCTTAATATTTTCATTGTAATTTCTCAAGAACAAAAAAATGTATAAATTCATTTTCATTATATGTTTCAATTCTAATCATCACTTTGAAACAAGAAACATTGCTGAGGAGTGAAGGTAGTTAAAATAATAGTGGTGTCAAGGGAAAAACCATCCTTTTGACACTCGAAAGGTATAATTTTGCCAAAAATTCTTACAGTCTAAAAATATTTTCTGGCTTTAAATAACCTGCAAGAGGTTGATAAGTTGTAGAAAATGATTTATTCAACATCTAAGTAGTGAGATTGACATAGTAATATTTTTGGGGGATTTTTTTTCAGTTGTTCTGATGATGTTTTTACAAAGCAAGACATTGACAACGGAATAAGATATTTTAAAAATCCAACTTGTTTTCACAATTTCCAACTTACATACTAACATTTTTTATAACTTTTATATAACATTCTTAATATTTGTATTAGTGTGAACTCAATAACATTGAGTTTTGTGTTTCCTATTTGAAGCAATTTTAGGTTTAATAAAATTATATATGTCCATACTGATAATGTGTTTATTAATATATTGATTGGGATTGCAGAATTTAATGATGCTTTATTTGGTGGACACTGAGCAGGGATTATGAGAAAGCAATTACAATGAGTGGGTATTCTGACTTATGCTAAGTTAAAACTTAATTCTTTTATTTTCTTCTTCCACCTTACTAACTCTGATCAGTAATCTCCTTCCTGATTAACAGATGAGGGGTTTGTAGGGGGATAATTTTTTTTTTTTTACTCTCTGGCACACAGGTTTGTGTACATGTGTGTGTGTGTATACATACATATATATATATATATATATATGTTATCTACAGACAAACTGTTTCACTGTATCACAGCTCATCAGTGTGGCTAGACATCCAATTGCCTCAAGCCAAGATTTGGCATCAGTCAGAGATTTTAACCCTAAGCTATCAGCACCTGGTTGAGAGGAGGGCTAATTTTTACGTACTTGTTCTTTGAATAAATACACCAATGACCGACAGGACTCAATTCATGGAAGAGCTTTGCAGTATTAGCAATAGTAGTCATCGTTTACAAATTCACGCTTTCTCTCAAGAGTGCCTGACTGGAATTAAATTTTCCAGGGGTGTATATAATGTCATCCACAGAGAGACTGTTTTGCTGTACCACAGCTAATCAGTGTGGCTAGACATCTGAGTGCCTCAAGCCAGGATCAAAACTGATTTGGCATCAGAGATTTTATATATATATATATATATATATATATATATATATATAATCTGCTATTGGAGCATCAGGAACTAAACCAGCTAGCCCATGCCATGTTCTTGTGGGTGATGCAGGTTATTAATAACCCAGTAGGATGAAAAATAAGACCTTACAAAAGGCAGAACAACTCTTGATGAGTTAACAGCTAGCTAACTAGAGACAGTGTCTCAAGAAGCCATTGTGGAAACCACTCCACTATTAATCCCAAGAAATATCATAGCACTTAACAAACAAAATATGAAACCTAATGGCATGAAGGGGGTTAAGTGTATGGTAATTAACTCCTTGCCCAGTCATCCAGCAACTGTTAGCATAAACAGTGTAAAGGGGATAACATTCCTCAGAGCTGATCCTTCGTCTAGAAAGGAGTGATATGAGTGAGAGGTGTCACCAGAACATCATCCAGTGACTGTTGACATCAAACAAAAAATAACTTCCAAAACATGGAACGTTAGAATGTTAAACAATTGTAACCAGTTGGAACATGTAAAACAGGAGATGAGTAAATGTTAATATTTTATACATGTCTGTGTGTGTATATGTGTGTTTATATATATATATATATATATATATATATATATATAATGTGTCTGTGTTTTTGTGTGTATGTGTGTGTATATATATATATATATATATATATATATGGGTGTGTGTTTTTGTGTGTCTGTATATACATGTGTGTCTAACTTTTTGTGTATACACACACATACATATATATATTTGTGCATATACATGTGTTTTTTTGTGTGTGTATATATAAGGTTGGTGCAAAAATAATGGCGTAATAATGTCATTTTTTTGACGTATTTTTTAACGTCAAAAAACGACATTATTACGTCATTATTTTTGCACCAACCTAATATATATATATATATATATATATATATATATATATATATATATATATATATATATATATATAATATTTGATAATTTGTATGGAGAGAAGCCAATGTAAGAACAGAACAAATATAATAATGAAAACGGAGTCCTTAGAGATTCATTGGTAATAATTTAAACTCAGCTTATAATCTGGGAACCATTCCAAAATTATAGAAATTAATCTTTCAAAAATACTATTGTAGTAAGTACTAACACACTTGAGGTTCATGAAGATAATTGTGTCTGCCATAGTAAACTAAGCTTTATAGTGATTGACATATATGATTCAGGTGAGAGCCGCTCCTCTCTCCTCCCTCATCATTTGTGATGGCTTCTGTCTCGTTTAAGCTTAGGTACGCGCACAGACACATGGATAGATAGATAGATAGATATATATATATATATATATATGTGTGTGTGTGTGTGTATTTGAGTAGCAATCCCTCTTTTATACAAGTTTCATTGAAAATAACGGACAAGGTACTTCAGTTCTTTCCTTTTAGTGGCTGGGTTATGTAATTTAATAGTTGTGCATTTGGGCAGTAATCACTCATTTATGCATGTTTCATTAAAATACACAATTATTAAATTACATGACCTCACAGCTTACAAAAAAAGATAACCCCACAATACCTTGTCTTTTATATTTACTGAAACTTATAATGAAAGCGGAGTCCTTAGAAATCCATAGGTAATAGTTTAATCATGGGAGCAGGGGCCAATCTCTTCAGACCAAAAAAATTTTACAACAATAAATGGATTTTAAATTCATCCAGACACAAGCAAAGAAAAAGGAAAAAAAGACAGAAAGAAAAAAGAGAAAAAGAAAACAAAAAGTGTTAGAAGATAGAAAAAAAAGATTCAGAAATAAGGAGAAAATAAATATTAAAAGTTTTTTTTTTAATATGGGGAAGGGAAAGAGAGATATAGAGACATGGGAGAAGAGGGAAGATAGAGTAAGAGAGGGAAAGAAAAGTCTTAAGTAGTCAGCTGATGGGTTGACCTTGAATATTCTTCTTTTTCCAGACATGGCATGTAAAAGAGTGAATATATTCAAAAAGGAACATAGGAAAAAGGAAAAGGGGGTAGAAGATAGAGAAAAAAGGGGTTAAAAAATAAAAGGGGAAGACAGATCTCAAAATAAGTTTTTAGGGGGGAAGGGGGAAAAGATATATCTATATATATAGAGAGAGAGAGAAAGACATGAGGGGAGAAACAGAAAAAGACAGACAATATGGTTTAATCCACTTTTCTGTAAATTATCTAGTATTAATATCAGCAAATATTTCTTAAATTTAATAGACAAACATTTCATTAATAGCAATCTTTTAAGGAAAATTTCCAATAGGAAAATTTTAAAAATTAGTTACTCCTTCATTAGTAATATAGACAGTATAATTAGTTCACATAACCTATTTAAAAAAATTCATAACAGTGAAACACAGGAAAATAAATCTCCTTGTAATTGTAAAACCGAAGCTGACTACCCAGATGGGGGGTACTTGTACTTTGAAAAATGTAGTATAATGAAGCTACTATTTTTCTGAAGGAAGATATCAACCAGAAAAAAATGTATATATATAAGAATTTCAGCTGGATGCTGGAAGCAATGTTTTTACAATCACCGACTTTCCTTCATCAATGCATCTTTGAGATACCAAACAGCTCTGTCTAAACATTACTGGAATCTCAAAGATAGAGGCTTCACTCCACAAATAAATGGAGGATCATCTATAAATCCGAGACTCCTATCAACTTCAGAGACAGATGCAATCTTTGCATTAAAGAAAAAATCATAATAATTGAATATGGGAACACTGATGAATTATTGAACCAACGAAGTGGACTTGTGTGTGTGTGTGTGTGTCTGTGTGTGTATATATATATATATATATATATATACATACATGTCTGTGTGTATGTATATACATGTTTGTGTGTGTGTATATATATATATATATATATATATATATATATACACACACATATGCACATGTTTGTGTGTGTGTATATATATATATATATATATATATATATATATATATATATATATATATATAAATATTTGTGTGAGTATATACATCTGTTTTTGTTTATTTATATGTATAGGAAAACTATCAACAAACCACCTGAACAAATTAAACCCACATGTAACTGTAGAATAAAGAATGAATGTCTCTTAAACAGTAATTGCTTGCAAAACGACGTAACATAACAAGCCACAGTAAAATCACCAAATAATGAAGAAAAGTATATATATATATATAGGACTAACTTAAGGCCCCGGGGAACATAGAAACTATGCACACAAACATCTTTCACAAATAGTAAATACGTAAACACCACAATGCTTTCTAATTATATCTGGGAGATTAAAAACAAAGTGCAAATCATGTCAAAAATATCATAGAAAATAAGGAAAAGATCATCAGGCTACAACAATCAATCCTAAACCTGCAAACTTTGCCTGGAGGAAAAAATAGCTATTATTACCTTCCCAGATTAAAATAAATTACTAAATAAACGATCTGAGCTCATCTCAAAATGCAGACATGAAAACAAATTTTTACCACGTTACTTAAAAATCAAAAACTGAAAAGAATACATAAAAATAAACAAAATAATATAAAAAACAAGTAAAATAAATTAACCCAAGCAAATAATAAACAAATTAACAAACCACTCCCATTAGAATAGATGAAATAGCACAAATAAAAATAAATGCATAAAATACAAATAAAAATAATCAATCCAAATAAATAAAGTAAAACAAATTAACAAACCAATAACCTTTAGAATAGACTACAACAACCAATCCAAAAACTGAATGAGAAAATAGCTATAACTGCTATATAATGATAAAAAAAATACTATGTTACTCAAAAATCAAAAACCGAATAGAGTAAATAAAAAAAAAATAAGCAAATAAATAAGAAAAAATAAGTAAAAATTAATCCAAATAAATAAATTAACAAATCTCTCCCGCTAAAATAACTGTTAGAACTAATAAAAATAAAGATAAATAAGCAAAAACAAGTAAACATAATCAATCCAAATAAATAAAACAATAAACAAATTAAAAACTGTCCCCCCGCCAAAATAGCAGAATAGACTACGGGAATCAATCCAAAAATTGGACGAATAAATAGCTTTATCTTCCTAGCCTAAAACAAATTATTAAATAAGTGACCTAAACAAATCCCAAAATTTTTTTACTACATTAATAAAACATCAAAAACTGAAAAGAATAAAGAAATATATAAAATAAAAAAAATGAAAACAAAATAAAAGTAAAATAAATCAACCCAAATAATAAACAAGCCACTCCCACCAACATAACCACCAGAATGGATTTCCAACAAGGCACCACTGACCCATATATATATATATATAGTCAAGAAAAAATCTAACACTCGCGGCCTGACGATTGCATCTAGCATGAAACAGCCTGTTGCCTCTGAGTGTTGACTTCAATGTTCACTTGTATATATACACGCACACCTGAATGCACATAGTATTTGTGAGAGTTAAAATTATCCCTTCTATAATACAATAAATTTCATCTAAAATAATTCATTTGAAATATTTGATCATATATAACATAACACATGTAAGATGTAATTTTATGCATTGTATAATTACTGATAATCTTTTTCAGAAATATTCAATCCAATAACATTATGATCCTAATAAAAAAAAGTCAAGATCAAAATTATTCTGATGCTTCAGATGCTTTTAATTTGAGATACTTTTTACATTTATGTATTGTTTGCTGATCTGAATGATTTCTCCAGTTTGTCTTACTTTTGTTTATTTATTATTTCAATTTTTTGACAGCTTTGTTCCATAAGCAGCAGTCCAGTCAGCTATATAGTGGCCATAGGATGTGCTAAAGGCTATGTTTGCATCATTGATATTACAACTCAAAAACAACCAAGAGTGATTCACTGTGACCATCTATGTAATGCTTCAATTACGCATATACAGTATGTATATATATTTTTTCAATATGAAAATAATGAAAACCAACTCAATTGACATTTAATTCCATATTTTTGGAGTGATCTACATTTTATCCAATTACCATTGTTCTCCTCTTTATTACTATAGATGTTATTATAGACTCAATGTTTCAGCCAACTACCCTCTGGCCATCATGAGGTGACCATTATTTTGTCTGATATCAGATATCTGTTGGTTATTGTATTCTCAAAAATGACATGGAAATTCATCGTAAGTGGTTGAAACCCACCATGATTAAATATCAAAACCATTTGACATCACACTACAGATGACTTTTGAAATAATTACATAGTTGTAATATCATGTTGAAACATTGGTTCTTGTACAATCACCAAAGTTAAGCAATGCAGAGCATGGCCAGTACCTTAAATGGGTCACTGCTTGGAAATACCAGGTGCTGTAAGTTTAGATGTGTGGGTGGTGTAATGATATTTGCTTAAAATTGGAAATTGGAGAGCCAAATTGGAAATTGGAGAGCCAAGTTTCCAATTTCAGTCATGTTTGTTATATTCACTTGTGTGCAAATACCTTTGGGAAAGGTATGAAGCCACATCTTCTCCCCCCAGTTATGGGTTAATTAGTAGAACTTGTATCAGTAAATCATTATTATTTGAAAAAAATTCTTACTATGTTAAAATATTTTCTTGCTTTAACTAACCTGTAAAAGGTTGATAATTCATAAAAAACCAGAATTAGTTATAGTGGATGTAGGCATTAGTTAAATATGTGTTGCTGTCAACTAGTTGTCAGTCCCTGGATCAAGTAATGAAACACAGTACACTAGTTCAGCAAGAATGAAGAAGAACTGGTATTACAAGGACAAAATAGCACAATAATCAACATGTATCCCACATCATGAATATTAACAATGGTTCTGTGAAGATGGTCAGAGAGTAGCAGGCCAAAATGTTGTCTATAATATAACATCTATAATAATCAAGATGAGGACAATAATTTAAAATGATGTTATTAACTAATCCTCATCTCAAAAATGAAACACAAACTTAAGTTTACCATCATACTAATTATAGTTGTAGCATTTACACATGTAAATCCTACACCCTCTCTACTCACTCTTCTATTCACACTCTCTCTCCAGTTTCTGGTCTCTTCTTCACAGTTGCTAACTCCACTAGCTTTGTTGAGTAATACAGACCTTACAGGTCATCCAGCTTTCTTTTCCTTCCTCAGTAGGGTTGATTTGGGTTTCCCAAAATCTAATGATATTGGTAATTGATGGTGACATCTAGTGTGAGCCTATTTATGTATATTGTGTACCCTAGTTAAGAATGAACAATTCTCAACTTATTGCTATGGTAACTTTTGTCTCTTTCTACCCAAAGGCTACATTGGGAATCAGACTGGATAACTCTAACAACAGGTTTGTTGAATAAAAGTTCTCTATTGCCAGATGGTAATTTGAGAAATCTAGCAGCAAATGCTAAAGTAATAACCAGCCAATCAAATCTTGCTCAATTCTGTCATACATGTCTCTGTGTTTTCACTCCAACCACACAAAATGCGACTGGAGTGAATCTGTCAGTTTTTCTTGTTTGGCCCAATTTTCTGTGTCTCTATCAGCTTGGTGGGTTCTCATTTATATATCCCTCTCCAAAATTTGACATTGATATATCTAATTTTTCAACTCCAATCATCTTAATCTTGAGAGATCTTGTCAATAACTACATAGTACTCCCTTTGTTCAAAATCTTCTGTTCCTTGTTTCTGTAAAGATAATGGTGTTTTGGGCATACAGCATCAGCATAAACAATTCCAAAGCTTGGGAATTAAGCAAAAAACTGATTCCCTTTCTTTGTTTAGAATAATTTGGTCTGTCCCTTCTGTAAGAACACAGACGTTTTGGACAAATACTATAATATAGACAAACCTCTGACTTTAATTTTTCTGAACCAAAGAAATTTGGACAGCACATTAATCATGTCTTCTTATTAGTTGATAGAGTTGGGGACCTTGGTTTTGCTCAATTTTACTGAATCTTGGCAAGTTAATTCTGAGTTTGATTCTTCTTGGAACTGTTCTTAAATTCATTTTATTTTAAAACATCATTTTTAACCTGTTTCTTTTTTCACTTTTTCTCAACTATTCAATATCCTCTCTTGAGAACTTAAAAAATTATTATTCATCTAGTAGTCCTTTAAATCACCATACAGCAATTTCATGCAATTAAATGTTTAAATAGGTCCATTGCTTTGTTAAACACACCTACTGAAGTCCTTTTTAATCATGATCCAAAATACAGATTCCCTCAAACATTTTGTAGTTTTTAAATTTTGGTTCATACTTCCCCAGGAATTAAATATTGAAACATGAGTAATTATTTATCTTATTAGATATTAATAAAATGCAAAGAGTTCTTCTGGTTCAAAATCTTCAATTTTAATTTAACTGACTCAAATATTTTAGGGAAAAAAAAACTCACTTAACCTCATTTATAGAAAGATTAATTTTTTTTTTTTACTCTGTTTTTTTAAAATTTACTTTTTAGGTTTGATTACAACGGTGATTATATATTTTCTGTGTCAGAAGATAACTACATCTTCATTCAGGATGGCAGTGGAATAAATGGTTATAAGATTTATGGCTATTTAAGTAAGTATCTCTACTTGAACAATCACAAATTAAAAGCAACATTCTGATATGAATACAAACATGTGAACAAATAGAATTTACCAGCTTTCTTGTCACAAGTTATTTTACATGCCTTGAAATGTGAGATTCAAATTTTGTGAAATTCGCCAAGACATTAATGCTACAAATACAGTAATGAAATAATGCCACAGCCAAAGGTTTATGCAACAATGCTATAAAAACAGATTTACCCAGCCGTGCCAGAAATGCCGGGTTATGCAGCCGTGCCAGAAATGCCGGGTTACGCAGCCGTGCCAGAAATGCGGGGTTACGCAGCCGTGCCAGAAATGCAGGGTTATGCAGCCATGCCAGAAATACGGGGTTATGGAGCCGTACCAGAAATGCAGGGTTATGCAACCATGATACAGAGTTATGCAATAATTTCCACAAAAACAGAGTTACACAATAATGAAAAAATTACAAAATAAATGCCACAAATACAAAATTACCCAATTACCCAATACTGGCCGAGTTATACAATTACAATGCTTTCTACTATGGCTAGAAAGCAGTTTATTTTCAAATACTTTTGAAGATCCAATTTCCATACTCTTTCTATTTTATTCACTGGCAACCCACCACCAAGTATTGCCCTGTTCTGATCTCCATGTCTTTTTCAATTGACTGAATTCAAATATCAAAGAACATGAAGTTGTCTGCTTATTTCCTAACACCTAATGAACCCTGATTGATTCTTGTTAACTAAACTTGTAAATTTTACCTGCATTTTGTAGATTCTCCTGGTCATGTATCAGGTATAACAATTGATACTCTTGAAGATGTTGATGTTTATATCACCCTCAACAATGAAGAAGACAACAAAAAAGCAGGAGCTCACAGGCTGTTTACATTTCATTTAGAATCAGAATTTAAAGAGAGTAAGTTCATATTTTCTTTTTATATTCCTTTATAAGATTTATTTAGTAGATAATTCAGTTATTTTTGATAGATGAATAATTTAATTTTCTTTACTAATTAATTAAATAAATCATGTTTTAAATGTGTAAACAAACCAAAAACAAAAATTGTTATGGTTGAATATTTTGGCTTCAAAAATCAAAACGTAAGTTGGACAATTTTCTCAGATTTAATTACAAAATCATGATTAAGGTTTTCAGCAAAACTGAGCCATCGTACCCACCAAAAATGGTGTTAAAAAGATGGTTTTTCCCTTGACACCACTATTACTGTAAATGCTCTTCAGTCCCTCGACAATATTTGTTTTAAAAATCGATATAATTTTAATAAAACCCAAATATATGAAAGTGAATTTATACATTTTTTTCATTGCTGAGAATTTACAACAAAAATATTAAACACTATTTATTTATTAGATTCTTTATTTTCAAGAATAATTTTATATTTACAACATTCTAAAAATATGCAACCAATCAACAGGAAAAATATCCTTTTTAAAAATTGATTTTTTTTAAGGTACAAAGGTTATAAATTCTTTGAATCTTTTATGAAATCTCACTAGATATTTAGATTAAACTAAAGTTGCTGTAGCAAAGAAAATGACTAACTTCATCAAACCAAGTGACAACATGTTACATGTATCCTACGTTGGAAAAGAGAAAGTACTCATATGACCCTTGTTTATATATGAGAACATCATGCAAATCTTTGGTTGTGCCTCAACTAATCACTGACTTCTTGACCTGGATATAAACAGGTGCTTCATGTAACCAGGGAATTTTGGTTTTCTGTTATCCAGGGTGAAGGAGAACTTTGTGAGATGAGAAACTGCTGTAGCATCAAAATTCTACAAGCTATTTCAACATCATGACAGATAGGACATTTGTCGTCCAGCTGATACCTGAATTTGATGGCTCAGTGACTGGACAAGCAGTTACCAAGTGGATAGAAAAAGTGGAACTTGTTTGCAATCTGTGTAGTATCAAGAAGGTTGAACGTATTCTTCCCTTGAGATTGACCAGTGGGGTATTTGCTGTCTACCAGCAGCTAAGTACAGTGCAAAAAGCAGATGCCAAACATAAAACAAGCTCTATGGATTGCTTTTGCATCAGATTATTTCCAAACTTACAAGCAGTTGATGGAGCAATGATACACTTAGACGAGTCTGTTGATGTGTTTCTAACCAATTTGAAGAAGCTAGCAGGATTATTTGGCTGGATATCCAAGCAAAGACTGGCATGTGCATTCATAGCAGTTTTGTCAGTGTACGTCAAGCAAATACTGTATGTGTCTTCTAGGATGAAAGACATGACTACATTTCAACTCTTGGACCGAGCCCAGGCTATAGTGAAGGATCAGACTGTGACCAAGGAAATGGCTGCGGCTAGAATCTCACCAGTCAGTGTGGCAGCTTTAAACTTCCAACTGTTAAACATCAGGAGGGAATGTGATGCTCTGGGTGGAATCATCTTTTTAAGGACTGCCTGGTTCAATGAAAAGATGCACAAACATGTCAGTCATGAAGGACAAGCACAATGCATTGCTTCTAGTGTCATAGGTTAGGCCATATTGCACCAGCATATCTGGGAAAAGAGGAATGGAACAAAATGTCAGCACTAGTCTCTTCCCCAAATGAGTTGTGAATAACATGCTACCTGTCTTAGATGTTCATGTGAATGGAAACAAGAGAGTGGCACTGGTAGACACGGGCTTCTCACAGTCACTTGCAAGTAAATCAGTCTGTCAATCCTGGTAGAAGGAGGAGGTGGACATACTTACCATAAGCGGTAACACCCTCACATGTAATGGAGTTGGAAACATCAAGCTTGACATAGACAATATAGTTCTCCTTGATGTCAAGGTCTTGGTAGTGGAGAGAGAGCTATCAGATTTTGACCTGTTGCTTGGATACAACACTATTAAAGAGCTGGGTGGACTCCAAATAACAGATTGTGGCAATGTACAGTTTCACAAACATGGGATGGCTTGTTCAGCCATCATTAAAATAGAAGAACCCAATTTCTGTGCCATCATTAAAATAGAAGAACCCAATTTCTGTGCCAAATTTGATCCAAACAAGAAGATATGGGTTGCACCATGGTCAAACACCAGTGATTTTGGAAAAACAGGATGTATGAGTAATTAATACCAAAAGGTGTCAAGGAAGAATACATCTGCAAGCTGTAGATGTGGATGGATAACAGTTGGTTGCAGCCTTATCATGAAAAGGAATTTGGTATCCCAAGAGGTCTAATTCCATTGATAGTTCAGGAAAATAAAGATGTGGCCAGTTTTAGACTACCAGGAACTAAATGATTGCTTGGTAAAAACACACAACCAGTGCTGATGTGTGTGCACAAATACTGAGGGATTGCCACCAAAAAGGACCTGATGCCACTATCCTCAACTTACGGCGGGCCTGCCTACAAGTGCATATTCAAAAGTCACTTTGGCCCTTTCAAACCTCACAGGGCAAACATATTGCCCGACATGAATGGGTTTCAGGTTGAATGTTACGCCAGCCATAATGAAAGCCATTGCGCATGCTGTACTATAAAAAATGAGTCAGTCTGATAGTCAACATCATCATATATTGATGATATTTACATTGATGAAAGTATGACTTCAGCAGACTGCATGAAAAAGCACTTGGCTGCTTTTGGTCTGACCTGCAAGGAGCCAGAGCAGTTACAGGATGGCACAGCATTCGTGTTTTGGGTCTGCATGTCAAGGAGAACAATTTACTTAATTGGAGGAGGCATAGAAATAACATTCCATCAGTTCTTGATGTCATGATGCAAAATATCTTCTAATGGTGTGGAAAGTTGGTGGGTCACTTTCCTGTGTGTGGTTGGCTCCATGTTGTTGCAGCATTTGTTAAACGTAGAACAGTATGAATCACATTTGGCTGGGACAATAAAATGACAGACACTTCCCTTAAGAACATGATTGAGGACCCACTTATGATGTGTGGGTCAATACAAATTCTCTTACCACAGGGGTTTCATTGGAGGTTGATGGAACCATTGTAGAGAATGCATGTTGGCGGTGATCTGTGAATGATGCATAATACACCAATTTGGCAGAATTAGAAGCTATACTGAATTTAGCACTACACTGGGGTGCAATAGGGCTGCATCTTGTCACGGACTCCATGTGTGTTCACTGGTGGGTATCAGACATGCTCACTGGCAAAGCCAGAATACAGACTAAAGCAGCAACTGAAATGCTGATCCGAAGTCATTTGAGTACTCTTGAAAAGCTGGTTCAAGAGTACAAATTATTGATCACCATAACTTTAGTGATGTCAAGTCAGAATCAAGCAGATAAGCTCACAAGAGTACTGCAATGATGGTATGCTTTGATCAAGAATATCATCAAACCAGCACAACCTGTTGACCATGTTCACCATAGTCTATGAATATAGAATACAGTGCAGTACGTAATCTGTTCAATGAAACAAAGATAAAGATTAACACTCATGAGTCAGACTATGACTATATCACCAATACCACCAGCAGCTGTTCCGTAATTCTTCAGTCTTCGATATCAAAGGCTGGCAGTGAGTATTCGGGAAAAACATGGCCGCCTTTATACATGTCACATTGAATATTTTGAGCCTTCTGATGGGTTAACCCTTCTATTGGTGAACTATGAAATGAGTCAGCTCATTTTGGCTGGCTCACTAGTACACCAGGGTACCCAAAAATTCCAACACAACCTACATGCCCTTTGATAGTGAACAAAATTTTTCCAGACCAGATAAGTGCCATACACTGCCAGAGTGGACATCCTGGTGCCAGAAGGAACTTGTATTTTGTTAGATTAGTTCATCCTATGACATCCAAGGTAGCCATTAGAGAAGTGATCAAAAAATTAAGGAATGCCAGTCAGTTGACCCAGTCTCAACTCATTGGTCATGCGGCAACTTAAGTATGACTGGAATCTGGACCCACATGGGAATGGATATTACCCATTACAGTTGACAGCACTACCTTATGTTAATTGACTGTGGCCTCAGTTGATTTGTGATATGGCACCATCTGCTTAAGCAAGACTCAAGAAGCATCACCCGACAACTGAAAACTATTTTTTGAACAAGGCTCACCATCAGAAATTCTAACCAACAATGACACTGGATTTCACAGCAAATCCTTTAAAGATTTCTTGGATGAATGGGGAGTCCAACTTCATTTCCATTGTGCATATGTTCCTACAGGAAACAGCATAGTGGAAAGATCTCATCAAAGCATAAAGAGAATTGCAACAAGCAACCTTCAATAATGGGGGTAGTGCACAGAGTGGGGAACAGTGTGGGTGAAAGCTCCCCATGGCCAGTGTAACTCCAGGTATCAAGTGGGTCACATGACAGACATTGTAAGTCCACAAACAGTAATGGTTGATGGGATGCCTTTTCATAGACTGAAGTGATCAGGTAATTGAGCTCTATGAAACCAATGCTTCCACAGACACGGAGGTTCTGGAAACTCTGGATATCTTTGATGACTCCTCAGAAGATGACTCTCCAACACACATAATGGAGACAGTCCCATTACGGTAAAGCATCAAGTTAGAGAGACCTGCTCCAGGCTGTCTGATTTGTGATCATTAAATCAGCAGGGAGTGTAGTGAAGAAAATGGCAACTTACCTCGTCAAACCAAGCAACAACATATTGTGTGTATCCTACGTCAGAAAAGAGAGAACACACACTTCAACCAATCACTGAATTCTTGACCTGGATATAAACAGGTGCTTCATGTAATCAGGGAGTTTGGGCTCTCAATTACGCAACATGAAGGAGAACTTCATGAGACAAGCAACTGCTGTAGTGAAGTTTATCCCCTCAAAATTCTACAACCTCCCATAAATTCATAGGGTTCCATTTAAAAGCATTTCATGGTACAAAATAATGAGGTAACAATATTATCAGTTTTATTATTAATTACACATATTTTAATTTGTATTTGCAATACAAGTTATTGTAATGATTATTATTACTCACAATATATATACACATATATACATTGATGCATGTTTCATTAAATAACATAGACAAGTTTTGTCTATTTATTTTATGTAAATTCTTTTCATATCGTCTGATAAGCTTAATAACATTATCATTAAAATATTATTTAATGAAACATCCATCAATGAAAAAATGCTGCCTAAATACATACATATATACAATATATATCACAAAATCTAGAATGACTTTTCATTTTAATAAAAATGCATTGTAAGATTTTAATATGAAAATGATTTAGCATTCCTTAGAATATTTTTATTAATTTCTCTTTTTCTTTACAGACTATTCAGATAAATATTTGAGTCAAGAATGTGATTTTGATCCTTGTAAACTCCATACAAAATTTTTTACATTGCTTTCACCTGTTCGTGGATTAACCTCAATTGAAGGAGAAGTCTACGTGCACTCACAAAAATCATGTAAAATTATCCATTTGCCTCTTAATGAGGAAGGAATTGAGGTCTGTATTGCTTTCTTTGGAACCATTTTTTTTTAAATTTTATACAAATGATTAAAGCTTTGTAGTTGTAGGCAAAGTTTAGTAAACAAAAATATTTTTTAAAATCCCCTGAAGTTTCATCTGCTTATCATCTCTCTAACACTGACATTCTTAAAGACAGGTCAACCAGCTAACTTTGTTTCTGAAATCAAATACTTGGATAAGCAAAACAAAAGATGAAAGACTCTGCACCAAAATGAAGGACAATCCTACACCAAATAAAACACATGTACCAACTAAAAATAATTATTTCCAATCTGGTCTTTTGTGGTCCTTTATAAATAAGTGATTATTTTTGTTGATGGCTTTTATAAGATGGCCGTGGACAATCATTCCTATCCTTCATAGCAATGTTTGTCCCCTTACAGCTTATCTCCCTTCCTGTTACTCTCAGTTCATGTTCTGTCATCCATCGTTGGGTAGGTTACTTGCCCTGTCCCTTTTACTTTCAATCTCCTCTGAGTGTCAAATCCTTCAATTCTGTTCTTTCCCTATTATGTGTCCCAAAATTTTCAACCTTCTGATCCTAAGCACAAGTGTCTTTTTTGTTTTCATTTTCTTTAAAACTTATTCTCATGTCCCATCCTTGATATTCTCAGCATCCTTCTGTAGAGGAGGAGCTCTGGTGCCTCAAATCTACGTTCTTCATCTGGTGAAAAAATTGTATGGGATCCACTGCCATATAGAAGGGCTGTTATTAAATAACAGTTCAGACCGCTTTCCTTTTTCTTTTCCTGGTTCTTAATGCTTTCTTCAGCTTTTGGGATCCAACTTTCACAATTCCGATGTGCCTTCAGATTCGATGTTAGGTAAGTTGGTTCCCTGTGTCATGCTAGACAATTTTTCTTGCCAGAATCTATTTTACATATTTTTAAGTCTACCATTTGTCCTTGCTGCCCCATCTGATCTGGTGTTCCCACTATATATTCAGAGATTCTTGATAAAATCCAAAGAAGGATCTCCAATATTATTGGTCCTGATCTGACATCTTGACTTCAGTCACTTCCCCCTATCATAATATAGCTTCCCTGTGTCTTTTCTATAAATACTTTTATGATAATTGTTCTGATGAACTTTCCTCTATGAATTTAAGTGCAGTACTAGATTGGCAGCAAGAACTTACCATTCTACAGTTGAATTGGCTAGATGTAACCATAAGTTTTATGCTAAGTTTCTTCTATCACACTTCTTGCCTGTGGAACTCTTTTCTGGCTTCTTGCTTCTCAGTCAACTTTGATCTTCAAAAATTTGAATGCAATGTCAATTATCTTCTGTCTTCTTAATTCTTGTTCTTTTATTTTTCTTTCTCCTTAATAGTATTTTTTCATATTTTCTAATACTCAGTAACCCTTGCATCTTAGTGGCTTTATTGTCTTGCTTGAAGTGAAATGATTAAAAAAAAAACATTATGCATCATGTTATAATATTTTCCAGACAGTTAAATTCTCCAATTTTAGCTCATGTCTTTGACTGTTCCTCTTGCTAATGACCATACATTCTGTCTTCTTACAATGAATGCTTAGTTCTTTTCTTCCAATGTTCCCTTACTGCTGTGTCTCAGAGTTCCTACAATTTTCTTTCTATGTCTACCATCAACATAGTATTATCTGCATATCTTGTGCTGTTGAGATTGTGTTCTCTAATAATAAATCCTGGTAGACTTCTAGTTCTATAAAGACCATTTTGTTGTTCAAGTTGAATAATCTGGTGAGAAGATGCATCCTTGTCTTATGTGCCTTATTTCTGTGTATTTGTTCAGTTCATTTCTTATCCATATGCAGGAAATTTGTTCCTAGTAAATGTTCTGATAATTACAATTATTTCACTAATACCTGTAGAGTAATTTAGCCATGGTTAAATGTAATTGTCAGAAATGGCCAACAAACAGAATTGACAAAGTTTGCAATAAACAATAATAAAAGGAAGGAAGGAACAGGGCAGATATAATATTAAGCAAACAAAATATGCAAAGCAAAGCAACGCAACAGTAATAAGGCAAAAGTTTGCAAACTAAGAATGGTGTTAACACACAAAAGAAATACAGACAATCAAGTACAGTATTGACTTCAATGCAACACAGACAGAACTAAGATGAGACTGAGAAGTGGCCTATTTTATTGGCTAGGATGAAATCCCAGCATGCATCTGCATGTTTTGTTTATAAAATTGAACTGGCAGATGTTTTTACAGTCATTCCTATCTGGGATTGGAATCAACAATAACATTTTATGCTATTTTTTTTTTTCTTTAATTACCTGTGTCATACAATAGAACAAAGGACAGATCCAATGCAATACCTGATGCCCTCCCAGGTTGTGTGTGTGTGTGTGTCTGTTTTGTTTATATATTGGATCGGATTTCCTACATTTTTCAACCGATTTAAACAAAACTTCACAGGACTACGTAAAATTACCTTGCGGTGGTTCTGACAGTGCCAAAAATTGGAAAAACACAATTGTTTTAGCACAAAATCATTTTGAAAACACGATTAAGAGGCACCGCTGTCGCGAGAATGAAAGGGGGACAACTCATATCGAGTTATACTTATTATAAAACCCAGGTTGTTTGTGAATGTGTGTGTGTTTGTTTATATATGGGATCGGATTTCCTACATTTTTTAACCCATTTCAACAAAACTTCACTTTTTTTTGGCAGGTAGTGTTTCTTATTATCTTGCAAACTTTTTTCTTTATTTTTACATTCAGAATGCTTTAAAAATTCCATTTACAAGACAATTGTTTATAATAAAATTCTATTCAATCGGTAGACTCATAACGATTGAAAACAATGCTTTTGTTTGAGTTTTGGTTTGACCAATTCGTAAAAAAAAAAACAAACAAACAAAAAAAAAAAACTAATTAAGACATGCATGTCCGTCAACCTTAAACAATAATCTTTGTCAATTTTATTTTTCAGTCTTTATGATGGTCGATACTTGATCTATCTCTTACTGTTACATCCCTGGGCAACACCAGGCTCTACTGCTAGTTTTAAATAAAGCAAAAGAAGACTGCAATCATATGGTTACTTGAATTTTCATTCTGTTAAAATTGTATCTCTGTTCTAACAAAAGTTGCTTCATATTTACACACATTCCATAAAATCACTCCACCTAAAAATAAATAATTTCCTATATTTTCCAAAATTTGAATCAAACATTATTTCCTATATCACTTGTTACTTTTATATTTATTTAAGTCTGCAAATAATTTTTTACCTACCTACAGGCGTTAGTAGATAACACATCTGAATTCTTATCTGCTCAAGAATATTTTGATAGCCACCAGCTGCCTGGTATAGACCTATGTTGCAGTGATGATCAAAAATGGCTGGTATCCTGTGGCAAAGATGGACTTCTCCAACTTTGTTTAACCAATAACATGGTGAGTCTATTGTAGAAAATATTTTTGTGCTATGGTCTGTGTAAGTAAACTGTTGGTTACACCTTTTGGTATTTGAATTTATTTACTATAAATAGTAAAGTGATTCATTTTGAAATATGGTCAATTTATATTTAAATTTCTTCAAATTTAATTTATTAATTATAAAGAAGTTAAATGAATTTCTTCAGATTTTTAAACATAAAAAAATAAAAGATTTTAGTGAAGGGCAAGTAATTGATGACAATTAAAATGTATGCAGCTGTTAAAATTGTTAAAAATGTGTAAGAAACAAGAAAATGCCAACATTTTAGGAGTTTGATTATTTAAATACAAACCCCTGTTAATTTATTTCATTTAATTAAACATTGGTTTAATTCTTTAACCCCTAAATTTAGCATAATCTATCTTTGTATAAATTTTATATTGTTTGTGTACGTTTTTGGTGTAAACTTTAAAAAAACACTATTTTGAATAGTTTCTTCATATAAAGTCAGATTTTATCGGATACTAGGAGCCCCTAACTATGAAATGTGCTGAATATATAACTGTAGAAGCATTAGACAAATTTAGAGGTTGTTTACTTCCTAGGAGATTTATTTACTATGAATTTCTATTGCAAACAGATAAGACCCCTAAACTCCTAAAGTACCTGACAGACATAGACCACTCATCAATTTTACACTTTTTAATGATATCAATTAATTTGATCTGGGGTTACTTTGCAAATAAAAACTTTAAGATGCTATGTTTGCCTACCTTTTTTATGTGGAGTATAGTATTTACTTATTTTATTTACCTTACTGAATTTACATTGACAAATTAGACCTTTTTTGAATTTATTATTTAATTATAATTTACAATTGATTCATTTAAAGATCTGGTCAAATCATATTTAAATTTATTTGAATTTTATTTACTAGTGGATGGCATACTGCCTTTGTTCTGTTTCAGGATGAAGATTGACAGTATAATGATGGTTTTACCTTTGCATTCTGAAACAAGGCTTCTCTATCAGGTGTGACATTTATCTTTGTAACAAAGGGCACAAAGATGTTGTAGTCACGAATGTTTTCCCTGAATTTGACTATAGTATTGAAAAAATAATCTATATGTTCATGTATGTTCATGACTAATTTATATTTTATTAGCAATTCTCACAGACTTTATTAGAACATTTAACCAAATGAGTATATTTTTGAAAAATGAATGTTTAGAAGTGTAAGCTGTCATCGTAAAGATTTTGCATAGGTAAATCTACCTTTTAAAACCACCTCCTCTCATCCACCTGGTGTTTAAGAATTCCGTCAATAGTATTTTCAGATGAGTAATTAAAATTATAAAGAAGCATGCATAAGTAATTTATTTCTGACATCAATATTGATGGTGAATAAGCAGTAACTACATTCACAATTTAATCTAAATATCAGTGTTATAAAAAATCTGTGTCATTGGGTACAGATAGTGTGTGTGTATATATATATATATATATATATATATATATATATATATGTAAAGAAATATAGTTTTAAGGTGTGCTATATTTAAGGGATAAAGTGATCAATATCAGAGATAGAGCATATGTAAATATAAATATAAAAGTGAACATTGAAGTCAACACTCTGAGGCGACAGGCTGTTTCATGCTGGACGCAATCATCAGGCAGCCTGATGATTGTCACCTCTGGTTACATGTCATTTTTTAAACTAATTTGATGTTTCCCTCTTTTGTTAAAGATGGTTTGTCCTATTTTCAAAATAGTTCTATCAAATATAAATTAAAATGTCAATGTGAAGCTCAATACATAGGGCAAACCAATCAATGATGAGAAACGCAAATTGGTCAGCATGTTCCTGCCAGTATAAGACTAGGTAGTTCAATTCACTCTTTGAGAGTATCTCAATCTGCACATCAGTCAGCTATTGGCCAGTACTTACTTGACAAACCAGACTGTGCTAATAAATATGTGAACAATTCTTTCACGGCTTTGCACAGAGCTCAGTTTGCTCATCATTTATGCCTCCTGGAAGCGGTTCATATTAAGTTACATCAACCGTCTCTGTGCAAACAGAAAATGCACTTCATCAGCTTCCTCAATCTCTTAGGAGGTCTGTGAGTAATATTTTTCCATTTTATACTCACTTGGAATTATATATATTTGTAAATCATTTTACAATAAATTTATTTTAATTGTCATTCCAAAATTTCCCTCCTTAATTCTCCATTATCTCTTTTTTTTCTTCCATTTCTGAATTGTTCATTTCTTTGTTCTCATCAAGTCTTACCAACATTTTCCTTCTGACAAAGTCTTAGCTGAAAGGATTCCTTAAGGAAAATAAATAATAATGCCTTTCTGCATATTTTAAAACTGTACATACATACATACATACATATATATATATATAACAAAGCTTAATATTAATACCTTGTAAGTTGTCTTTAATGAATATATATATATATATATATATATATATATGGTGATGGACTCTCCCATCGTATTTGACATATAGGGATCAAGGAGCACAGTTTCTAGGAACCAACAACCAGATATAGGCACACATGATTTGATTATAGTGGTGAAGGTTTTGTGTAGAATCAACCACACTTTTTGAAGAGCCGAATACAGAGACCTGGTGCACTTCATGCCACAATGTTCCCAAATGACCCTCTGCAGGTTTTGAATTCACAGTTGTCCATCTCCTAGACCAGTTGCCATCCAAGCCTATAGAACCCAATCTGTCCTGCTATTTACCCATAGCTGGAGGGAGAAGAGGATTAATACCTTTCCCAAGGGTATTAGCACATAAGTGAATGTAATGGATTTGACTGGAATTTGAACTCTGCTTTCCAATTCCTCAATCTGAGCCACTATCCGCTGTGCCCCCATATATATATATATATATATAAGGTTGGTGCAAAAATAATGTCGGTTTTTGACGTATTTTTAACATCAAAAACCGACATTATTTTTGCACCAACCTAATATATATATATTTTCATTAAAGACAACTTACAAGGTATTAATATTAAGCTTTGTGTTTCTTTTCTGGATATACATATATATTTAAGCAAACCTGACAGCTGCTCTTCAAAAGGATCTACAATCAGTGGTTAATTGGGGCAAGAAATGGCTTGTAAATTTTAATGCCTCCAAAACAAAACTCCTTTCATTTAACAATCACAGAGAACCTTTTCTACTTGCCATCAACATGGCTGACACTAGACTGCAGGAGAACAACATATTGCATTTGCTTGGCCTCACGTTTCCCACTGACTTGAAGTGGAGCATCTACATCAAATCAATAGTTGCATCTGCTGCAAGGAAATTTTGGTGTCTGTGTCATACCAGAAAATGTTCCTCATCAGAATTCATCTTGTACATTTACAAATCTAGCATTCACCCGTGCATTGTATATTGTTGCCATATCTGGTCTGCTGCTTCTGCTGTACATCTTGAGATTCTTTATGATATCCAAAGAAGGATCTGTAATGTAACAGATCCAAGCATCTCAACATCAGTTTCTTTCTCACTAACATGACATGGTTTCCTTCTGGCTTTTCTACAAATACTTTCAAGGCAATTTCTTTGACAAGCTTTTTTCTTTGCTGCCCCAACTACATGAATTTAAGTATGGTACTAGATTGGCATTTAGGTCCCACACATTTACTGTTGCGAAATACAACTGCCACTTTTGCTACAGTTTCTTTTCTCACACTTTCCACCTGTAGAACTGCCTTCCAATTTCTTACTCCCCAATAACTACAATCTTCAAAAACTTAAATGCAACATTGTGCCATCTTCTGTCTTCTTGAATCCCTTTCATCTTTTGTCCTTTCCTTAATCCTCTATATTCTCAGTCTTTACTCTCACTTTCACTCCCTGTAAACCCTTGCATGCTAGTGGCATACTTCATTATTTTATTGTGTGTGTATATGTATTTTCACCTTTATAAGGCTAGATTCCAAACACATGCGCGCACACACACACACACACATATATATATATATATATATATATAAACCTAAAATTAAGTTTATATCATGTGAACTAAGATTATTTTGCAAGACGTTGCCGTAATAATATATTTTAATAAGCACTGATTATATTTACAACCAACAACCTTTTTAATGCAAAAAGGGAGTTACCTCCCTTGATATATAGCTTGTTTTCATAAATTCAATTTTTAAAAAAATAAAATAATTTTTTGTTTTTCAAACTTAAGAAGTTGACAAATATAAATTATAAATAATTAATTCAAATATTATAGACAACAATAAAATGAACAAGTCTTAATACACAATTTTAAATCAATGCCAAAAGAATATGAACCGTCATTTAGCCTGACAGGTTATGTATAAACATAAAAATGTCTTAAAATAATTGTCGGACTTTGTTCATTTCATAATATATATATATATGCATACACACACACATACAAGATACTGACATGAACTTGAAACTGGCTACAACATGTGAGTCATTTTGACTCACCTGTGATGATTCAGAAATTAGTCACCCTTAATAAACTGTTTTAAAACATCACATGTCATTCCCTGTGGTAAAGTCAAAGTCAACTGAGAATACTAGATATGTTATGATTAGTAAGCATAAGATTAAATGATATATGGTCATCTCGCAGCATCTCAGTATTCCTGTTTCAACATACAGTGTTAAAAAGTTTGCTTAGCTTGGAATTGTTAAAAACTTCTATGGATGTGCATGTATGAAAAAATTCATGAGAGAAGTCTTCGGTCATTAGTGCAAACCATTGAAAAACCACCATATAAAACCTCCAAAGACTTGAAAGCAGACCTGGAACAATCAGGAGTAATTGTTTCATCACATACCATATGGAACACCAAGGAAGGCTTTATGGATGAAAGCTAAGGAAAACTGCATTGTTGAAGAAAATATATAAAAAGGAATGACTGAACTTTGTTAAAGAGTACCTGGACAAATCACAATTATTTTAGAAAAATGTTCTGTGGTCACACACAACAAAAATAGAGCTTTTTGGCATTGCACACCAACAATATGCTTACCGATGGTAAAATAAAGCTTATAAGGAAAAGGACACCTTACCAACAGTTAAGCATGGTGGAGGATCCATAATATTGTGGGGCTGCTTTGCTGCATCTGACACTGGAGGTCTTGACCATATCATCAGAATCTTGAAATCTGAAGATTGACAAGGGATTTCAGATGAAAATGTGCTACCCAGACTTAGAAAATTAGGTTTCAGTTGAAGGTCTTGGGTTCTTCAGCAAAATAACAACTCAAGGCATGCATCCAAAAGCACGGAGGAATGGTTTGAAAGGAAGAAATAAACTGTTTCAAACGGGTCTAAAATTTACCATTGGAGAAAGGAATCCTGCAAATGTTGAAAAGCTTGAACAAATTACAAGGAAGAGTGGGAGAAAATACCAGCTGAGAAATTCAAAAAGCTTATAGATGGCCACCAGAAACATTTCAAGGCATTCATCTCTGCCAAAGGAGGCACAACCTAATATTATGGGGTTCCTTTATTATTATCCATATAATTTTTTTTTCTTTTTTCTTCGAGATTACATGTAAGTTGAAAAAAAATTTTTGGTTAAATTACTTTGGACACCCAATTAAAAAAATTCTAATCATATAAATTTGGTTCTTTTTCACTTATTTATATAGTAAAAAATGAAAGGGTGTCAATAATGCCACTATCAAAAATAACATACCCAACCTTAATGTTCATTAATACCACCTCGAAAACAATGAGGCATAGATAGCACTAAATGGATAGCAGCAACAGGACTGAGGTAAGAATATACAAAAATGATTGTGCAAAATGCCCAATGGTGTATATTGGTGAAACATCCAGAAACCACAAAAAAATCTATATGAACATCACAGTGAGATTCTGTATAAGAACACTTTAAACACACTGGTAGTTCCCCATATAATACGTCTGACCACAATTTTTCTCATCTGATTAGGAAAGAAAGGGATTCACTAAGAAGAAAATGCATTGAGAGTGTGCTAATTTCACAGTTCTGGACAATAAACCTTAGACAAAGATTATACACAATATCATCATAAAAGCAATAATAGTACAATGCAGTATATGAGTTACTAGAGAAAAAAATAAATCAAAGAACCACTTAAGTAGGCTGATTCAAAATCCAACACATCAATAGCTCTTACATACATACATACATACATACATATATATATATATATATATATATATATATATATATGTGTGTGCATGCACATACATAACACTTTCTGGTTTCTGGTCATCAGATTTGATAGGTAATTTAAGTCATTGCCTCTATTATCCTCAAAAATCCCAATGCATTTTCTTTATACAGTTTTGTTTTTCATTCTGTCCTGAAGAAGCCAAATTCAACATATTGGTGAAACTTGTCAAACTTCTTTGTATCATCATCATCTCTCTCTCTATGCCTGTGTATATTTTTTATTGAAAAACATTTCAGAGACTCTGTCCCCTTTATCATCTCCAAGTATTTGCATTGATTTCATTTTTGTTCAAATGTCATAGTACAATACAGACTTGTAATGGACAGTAATTCACAATTCTAAGAAACAGAAGCAGAAAATGAATAAAGGTGGGGGTGAACACATTTTTTTTTTCTCTTTAGAATTGTGAATAATTGAATTATCTTCTCTTTTTATGAATTTTGAATTATGCTCTGTTATCAGTCCTTATTATTGTCCTGTGACATTTGAACATAAAAAATAAAATCAATGTAAATATTTGGTTGATGAAGAGTATAGAAATCTCAAGATTTCAAGACCAACTTTCAATAAAAAATATATGGAATACAGATTTTGTCAATCATATAATTCAGTAACATTAGACATTCTTCTTACATGTATCAATAATTAGTGTAGTTAATGGACTTTTCCAGTTATGACTTCATACTGTAACCAACTTCCTATAATCCAAAATATTTTTGGGCTTTAAATAACCCACAAAGGGTTGGTAAGCCATAAAAATAAATCAATTTTCTAGTTAATGATTCTAATTTCTTTATTTCTGGAATAAAAAGTATTTAAGGATAACTTTCTCCATTTTTTTTTTTGTTTTTTTTTATTGATTTAGTTCATATTAGACATTCAAAGTAGAATGTTACTAAATATTTACTCTGTCTCCCCACTAAGACAAGTTTTAACACAAGGTCTTTTTTTAAGATGGAGACATCAGCGCATACACCCAGGCCAGGAACAAAAATTGCCTGCAGCCCCCACAACTGTTGGTTGTGTTGCCATCAGTGCAAGCACTGATCCCTCTCTCTGTTGCAATGTGAGGGCGCAGCCTCAGGCAGCTCTTCCCCAGGGCTGGGCACCTCTCAGTATAATTTTTCTCAATTGCAACTCTGTCCTTTGATGGAATCATCCCTGAGTACATTCTGCCCAAGGACCAAGATGCAACTGAGAGATGATAAATAGATATGTTACAAATCCCTTGAGGGAGGGATTTATGCAGGTAGAGAGTTACTAAGTGAAATTGTTATAAGGGAGTTAGAACTGCATATTATGAGGATATGTGGAATAAATACCAGTTGACTCTGAACTTGAAAAGGTTAAGATTGTAGTGGCCAAGAAAGCATATTCTCAGGAGTCAATTCCCTCAACTCTGTATCTTAAATGTCAGCAAAATATGTTTACAATATTTTTATCTTCTCTGAATTTTTTGTTTGTTTTGTTTTTCCTATTAGCTATACTTTGATCAATATATATATATTTGTTTCTTTTCAGGATAAAACTCTGATTAGATATGCCAGTCATGACTTCTACCAAAGTTGTGCCAAATCACTGATTCTGACTTCTGATTGTCTTCATGTGCTTCTCACAAGTCAAGATGGTTCCATTTCTTGTTATAAGATTAATTATAAGAGTGAAGATGCCATTGAAAACCTCAAAGCAACAGAGGAATGGTTAATTAATAAGAAAGACATGACAAAAACACTTCTACTTCTGGAGACCAGAGCCATTGCTAAATTATCTACAGTGACACCCTTTGAAGTTAAGTCGATTGATATTTTTTCTCTGTGTTACTAGTCTGCATTCAGAAGTAATGTTTATAACTTGAAAATATATTTTTGACTTAAAAATATTTCCAATCATATTTAATTCTGTTTGTTCCTTAGTTAACACATGTTACACCCTATAAATACTTTATAAATAATGGACTATGGAAAAATGAAAGGAAAGATGAAAAAGACATCAGACATTGTTTGATTTCAATGAGAAAAAAGAGGAGGCAAAAAAACTCATGTGTTTAACATCTGCTTCAGTGAAATGGAAAAACTTCAATTTCAAGTCTTTTCATTTGTACCCTCTTACTTCTTTAATAACCTACATTCATACATATGATTGTTATAATATTTTGTTAAAATTGTAAATCCCAGAAATTTAACAATGCAGTAGGGAAATTTCCACAGCTATAAAATTCCTGTCAAACTCGCAAGGAGCTTATTCAATCATTGACTTAGGAATTATGATTCATTAGTGTGGAATAAGAAAGATAAAGTAGCAAGCCCTGAGAGAAGCTAATTTTGTCAAGCATATTAAAGAAAGGAAAAAGCCTAATGGCCCATTCTGACCAATTAAAACCCAGAATTGAAAAGGAACAAATGATGAGTTCTTCAGATCAGGACAATGCAATAGAAGAGAAGCCAGTGGACGATGACAGGAGTAACTATGAAATGAGACCAAAATCTCCATTAAAAAGAACAAGGCATAAATCTCAAGGGAGTGAGGAGAAAAGAAGTTCTAGAAGAAGTTTGAGAACAACCTGAAGCATTAAACCTCTTTGGTTCAGAGAGGTGTAGTGGATTGATAAATAAGATTGTATCTTCTTGCATCTGTTAATGAATTCATAGACATGTCATCTGTTAATGAATACAATAGGTTTATCTTACCCCTGACATGTGGATCAATGTCTGTGCTTACATTTGGCACACAAGACTATATTAAGATAGCTTTTTGATATTATTCTTTTGTAAATACTTCAACTAATTTCTATCTGAATTTCTAGGGTGATGTCCTTGATATAAACATTATTTATATTTGGACTAATGTTCTAATCTTTGCTGTTAATATCTGTTATGGTAATTTACCCATTCTGCATTGACTCTCCCAGTTATAAATAGGAGCAGGTATTGCCTTTTGGAGAGGGAAGTTTCCAGCAGTCAACTCTAACAGTGCGACTGAACATTCTTGTGGTAACACTATTGTTTGTATATGTTTGTATTACTGTTTTCTGTTAATATATTTGTTTAACTCAATTCCTCTCTTTATGGCTTTATTTCTGTTCCCTAACAAGACCACAACAGTATCACAGGATTTTAGCCTCTGTGCTTTCCAGCGTTCTTCAGGTGTTTGTCAATCTGAGTAACCTTAAAGGAAATTTGAACTGAACTCTTTATTTAATGAACAGGAGTAGAGCGTTCTTGTTCCATTGTCCATGCCTATGGATATCTCATCTTTAGTACAACTATACAGTTTCCATTGAGTCCCAATCTGTACTTCCCAGTTCAGGGATTGAATTCACAATTACTATGTGACTAAATTCATGAACCAACACTTTAATAAAGAGAAAATGGCTTCCCTCCTGAAACAAAATGCCTCAGCCATTTTAATAAATGAGTGAGAGAACATCAGACAGGCAGCAGACACCAATGAGTTGAGTCGTTGTGCTGTGCGTGTGTGTGGAGTTTCACGGTTGTCCCACCAATTATGATTGAAAAGACAGTAAAACTGGGGCTCCAAATAGCCATTCCTTTTTTGCTACATCCACTAGGCTGTTGTCTACTCTTGTAGAGTAAATAAAGGGTTCATTTCAAAATTAACTATAGGTCACCTGGATCAATAGACATCTGAATAAGGCTGGGAACCTAATGGCCAAAATGTTGTGATAATAACAAAGATAAGGACATTAGTCTAAATGTAAATAATGTTTTAAATGTTAAAGGTTTGACCATCTTTTCTCTTCAGTAATTATTTTAAAATGTTGCTTTTAACAATGGTGTATCATTTCATTCAGAATGCAAAGGAAGAAGAAAGAGAAACAGAAAGAGAAACAGAAACGGAAACATCTCTAACAGAAGAAAGTACTGACTCTTCCCCAGATATGTTGACTCCTCCTCTAAATGGGTCCTGGCTAGAAATCATGAAAGCCAAGGTCAGTTTCCCACCAAAAAGATTTGAGCATCAGACTTTGTTTACTGCAAGTCATTTTGACATTGAAAATTTTTAATTGATGAAATTTCAGAAAAAGATGAATATTTTCATTTCTCTAAATTTAATAACCAATGTATATTTTCTTGTTTTAGCATTTACATGAGAAGAATAAACAGTTTGCTTCTGCCAAGAAGCACATCAAAGACTCAATTAAACAAATGCGGCAAACTGTATGTATATCTGTTGTATCAATTAAAATGTGTTTTCTTTTTTTCAATGAT